>PVKU01003407.1:0-179901 GCA_004027475.1 Anoura caudifer | reverse complement strand
GGGAGGGGAGGGGAGGGGAGGAGAGGAAGACCAATCTAACCTGTAATACTGGCCTGCCTGAAACTCTTCAAAGGCTTCATTCTTAAAAGCCCCCAACTGTTGTTTTATAAGGCCCCAAGTAGTGTAGCCCCTTTCTTTTGCCTAACCTCACACTCCTCCCACCTGTTTTTTTAAAAATTAAATTTACTAGGGTACATTGGTTAATAAGATCGTATAGGTTTCAAGTGTACATTACTATGATACTAGATTTGTTTATTGCACTGTGTGCCCATCACCTAAAGTCAATCTATCTTCGGTCACCATATATTAGATCCCTTCCACCTCCTATCCTCCACCACCTTCCTTCTGGCTACCACCACATTGCTGTGTATCCATGAGTTCCAGTTTTATATCCCACATATGAGTGAAATCATATGGCTCTTACCTTTTTTTGACTTATTTCACTTAGTATAATATTCTCAAAGTCCATCCATGTTGTTGCAAATGGCAGTATTTCATCCTTTCTTATGGCTGAGTGGTATTCCATTGCATAAACATACCACATCTTCCTTATCCAATTTTGTATTGACGGACACTTTGGTTGTTTCCATGTCTTGGCCACTGCAAATAATGCTTCAATGATAGAGATGTATATATCTTTGTGAATATTTTTGAGTTTTTTTGGTAGAAACCTAGGAGGGGGATTGCTATGTCATATGGTGACTCTATTCTTAATTTTTGAGGGACTGCCAGACCATTCTCCACGGTGGCTGTACCAATATACAGTCTCACCAGCAGTGAATGAGAGTTCCCTTTTCTCCACAACCTCTCCAACACATTATTACCTGTCTTGATGATAATAGCCATTCTAACAGGTATGAGGTGGTATCTCATTGTAGTTTTGATTTACATCTTCCTAATAGCTAGTGAGGTTGAATATCTTTTCATAAATCTGTTCACTGCTTGTATGTTTTTTGAGGAGGTGTCTGTTTAGGTCCTTTGCCTATTTTTTAATTGAATTATTTGGTGTTGAATTGTATGGATTCTTTATATATTTTGGATATTAACCCCTTGTAGGAGCTGTTATTTGCAAATATCATCTCCCATTCAGTTGGTTGCCTTTTTATCAATATTTTGTTGTCAGTTCTTTTGCTGTGCAGAAGCTGTTTAATTTCACATAGTCCTATTCATTATTTTTGTCTTTACTTCCCTTGTCTTTGGGGGTCAAACACGTAAAATGTTCTCAACCAAGAGCCATAAATTTAGTACCTGTATTTTCTTTTACACAATTTATTGTTTCAGATCTCACATTTAAGTCTTTGATCCACTGTTCTTTTTTTTTTAAAGCAATTCTTTTTTTAAAGCATTTTAGTATTAGCTTTTTAATTAATTATTTTTAGAGAGAGAGGAAGGAAGAGGGGGGAGAAACATCAATATGTGGTTGCCTCTCATGTGGCCTTCAATGGGGACCTGGCCTGCAACCCAGGCATGTGCCCTGACTGGGAATCAAATTGGCAACACTTTGGTTCACAGCTCATACTCAATCCACTAAGCTACACCAGCAAGGGCATGACTACTTTCAATTAATTTTTATACATGGGGACAAACAATAGTCTAGTTTCATTCTCTTGCATATGGCTTTCCAATTTTCCCAGCACCATTTTTGAAGAGACTTTTCCCCCTTCGTTGTGTTTTTGGCTCATTTGTCAAAAATTATCTGTCCATATACATGTGGTTTGATATTGGGGCTCTCAATTCTCTTCCACTGATGTTTTTCTACTAACACCATGCTGTTTTGATTATCCTAGCTCTGTAGTATAATTTGAAGTCAGGTAGTGTGATACCTCCAGCTTGTTCTCAGAATTGCTTTGGCTATTTGAGTTTTGTGTGTGTTTCCATATAAATCTGATAAATTTTTTGTTTCTTAAAAAAGTCATTGGTATTTTGATGGGGATTGCATTAAATCTGTATATTGCTCTTGATTATATGGCCATTTTATCAATTCTTCCAACCCATAAACACAGAATATTTTCCCATGTTGTTGTGTCTTTTCCTATGTCTTTTAATACTACATTGTAATTTTCAGTATATAGGTGTTTCATGTCCTTTAAGTTTATTCCTAGGTATTTTGTTCTTTTGGTTGCAATTGCAAAACAATTTTTCTTTTTCCTTTCCTGGTTTTGTTGTTAGTATATAGGAAAGCTATGGATTTTTCTACATTGATTTTGTATCCTGCAACTTTATTGTATGTTGTCTCTCACCTTTGCCTGGACTCAACTGTCCCACTTCACCTCATCCTTCAGAGCTTGCCTGTTGTCATCTTTGGAGGTTCCCTTTACCACATACTCCCCCTTTCATCATGTCTTGCTTCTTTACAGCACTTTTGACAAGTCTAACTTTATACTTACTCTGATTTTTTAAAAAAGATTTTACTTTTAGAGAGAAAGAGGAGAGAAACATCAGTGTGTGGTTGCCTCTCATGCACCCCCTAATGGGGGTCTGGCCAGCAACCCAGGCATGTGCCCTGACTGGGAACCTTTGGTTTGCAGACCAGGTGCTCAATTAACTGAGCCACACCAGCCAGGGTGTATTTGTGATTTTTGTTAATGAACACATCCAACCCTGTGGATTTTCAACTCATTGGTTTTGGCTGCTGTCTCTAGTCCCTAATATAGTACCTGGCCCAAAAAATATTTATTGAAAGACTGCTGTCATCACCACTCCATAAATATCAAACCTATACATGCAGATGTTTAAAAATTACTCCATGGATACCTGGCTATTCCTTTTTCCCACAAAACTTTACCTAGTCTAGTTAATAGGACCCCTACTTGTTCCTTCAGCCTGGAAGAAACTTAAGCTTTGCCTTTCTCCATCACCACTGTGTATGAACTAAATGAAGTATAAATGTCTTCAAGCCCTAACTGGTCCATGGCTTGGTAGACTGAGCGCTGGCCTGCAAACCAAAGGGTCATTGGTTCGATTCTCAGTCTAGGGCACATGCCTGGGTTGTGGGCCAGGTCCCCAGTAGGAGCATGCAAGAGGCAACCACACACTGATGTTTCTCTACCTCCCTTTCCCTCTGTCTAAAAATAAATAAAGTCTTTTAAAAAATAAAAAATAATGACTTCACCAACAGCCTCATCTGCACCTCCAGGGATGACTGGAACATAGGAATTAAAGAAAATGTTCACTTTCATTGCATTTATTACTAGTATAAAATATCTTAAAAAGAAAAAATTCACTTTCAGTTCAACAGCCCTCCCTCTTGCCCTAACAACTCCTGACCCATATCTTCTGGGTCAGTTCAAAACTGAGCCTGTTCACTGTTGTTTTCACAGAAAACAACCAGTGCTAGGAAAGTAGAAGTTGGGCAAGGACAATAATGTCCAGGTTCCACCCAAAGACAGGCCAGGTGGAGATTCACAGAATTCAAACAAAAAAGCCTGGTGACCTCACAATGATATCTAACTAAAATGGGCTGTAGAGGGGATGGGGTAGGCCCACCAGAGGCTTTAGAGGACAGACATCTCATGAGACAAGAAAGCACTCTTGTGGGAAGTTTCACAGTTTTCCCACTTTGGGGTTGGGGAAAGTCTAGAGGGCACCAAGAACCTTGGCAGAAATACTCTACTGTGTCAAGCCACAGAAATGCCATGGACACTGAAAAAAGGCTACGAGGGGATGCAGATTTCACAAAGCACAGTGATCACAGACCACAGTGGTGGGGGCCATGCTACTGATGACGAAATTACAAAATCCAAAGGCAGGGACAGTCGCTTTTCAGGGAGTGACCCTGTACCAGTCATTGAAACTTGACCCCAGGTCAGACAACCTGGGGAGATTCACAGAGCACCTGCTAACATTGGGAGCAGGAGGTATCACATATAAAGGACTTAAAACAAGCAGCTAGAAGGAGGGAATGGTAGGAATCTGCTGCAGGGCTCAGGGATTGAGGGCAATACTGGGGGCTCTATGGACAATTGCACTAGAAACAGGACCAAGTAAATTTCCTGCTTAGCAGTCAGTTGGCAAGGGAGAGAGGATCCAGGAAGCAGTTGAAAGGAACAAAGATGGGATATTGAAGGCAAGTCTCTGGAGGCTGATCAGAAGAGTGCACACTGTACGCCAGTGATGAAACACAACTCTGGACCCCAAATGGGAGAGGTGGTGGATAAGGGTGGGTGTCACTGACTGGGAAGTGGTGGGTTGAACAACATCACAGTAGCCATCACAGGGCTACAGGGAAATACGTGGCCGCTAGGTCATGGAGGGCTCCTTCCAGGTTGGATGGGAAGGCAGTCTCACAGAGGAGGTCCATTGACGCCCGGGTGGTAAAAGGCACAGAGGTCCTCATATCGACAGTGGCCCTTTTTGGCAAAGTGTCGGCAAACAGGGCGGTCAGATTTGTCTGTGAACACGTGAAAATGGGTCAATTTAAAATGTAAGAAAGAAAATAAATGTAACAAGAGTAGAGATACAGAGGATGGTCAGACTTCCTACTCCCTACCATTTCCAGATATTCTGAAGTGGTAATCTTTCTCCTAGGAGAAAAAACATTCAGGGCTACTTCCACACTTTAAGAGGACAAAGGACAGCTCAAAGGAAAAGAGTCATTGTCACTCTGGGAGTGATGGGTATTAAATGTACACAGGCATAAAAAAAATGGGCCTCACCTTCCGTGATCTGGGGTTCATTCTTGGGAGGGCAGGTATTCTTGACAAGTGACCAGCTTTTGAGCCTTCGAGGTTGTCTCTGTTCTTTGTGAAAGCCTCCCCTGGAGGGATTGCTATGGCCTGGTCTGGGAAAAGAAGGCTCAGCACTGACCCCCCACCAACCACGACCATATGGGCCACACCTGGGGGTAAAGTCTCCCCAAACTGGGCCTCTGCCACGGAAAGGAGGTGGGAGAGTCAGCAGTGGTGGAATCATCAGTCCCCTTGATCCTGGAGGACCTCTGTGAAAAGCTAGAGAGAGAGAAAGAGAGAGAGAGAGAGAGAGAGAGAGAGAGATACCATGGAAAGGTGATCAATGGCTAACTTAAACCTGATAAGCCCTAATTTTTTTTTTTTTACTTTTTATTGAAGTAAATTATACATACAAAAAATACACCAATTTCAAGTGCACAACTTAATTATCACCAAAGTAAACACATTTGTGCTTTCACCACCAGGTGAAGGGATAGGACCTTATTAATCTCCTCCCCAAAGGTAACCAGTGTCCTGACTTTTAGCACCATAGGTTAGTTTTTGCCAGTTTTCTGAACTTTGCATAGGTGGAATCATACAGTCTGCATTCTTTTGTGTCTGGCTCCTTTTGCTCAACATCATGTTTGTGAGATTCATCCAGGTTGCCTGCAGCAGGAGTTCGTTTTCATTGCAGTGTAGTATCCAATTGCAAGTATACACAACTTATTTATCCATTCTACTGACGGTGGACATGTGGGTAGATTCCAGTTTGGGGCTATAACGAAAAATGCTGCTATGAACATTTTTATACATGTCTCTGTTAACATATGTAAGCATTTCTGTTGAGTATATATCTAGCAGAGGCATTACTGGGTCCTAGAGTATATGTATGCTCAAGTTTAACAGTCTCAAACTTTTTACAAAGTGGTTGTACCAATTTATACCGTCACTAGCAGTTGTTCCATAGCCTTGACAACACTGGATATTGTCAATCTTTTTGATATTCTGCAATTCTGCTGAGTTTGAAGGGTTTTTTTTTAAGCATTTTAAAAATTTGTTTTAGAGAGGGAGGCAGGGAGGAATAGGGAGAGAAATATCAGCGTGTGGTTGCCTCGCACACAACCCTACAGGGGACCTGGCCCGCAACCCAGGTATGTGCCCTGATTGGGAATTGAACTGGCAACCCTTTGGTTCATAGGCTGGCGCTCAATCCACTGAGCCACACCAGCCAGGGCCGATTTTTAATTTTTTGAGGAACTTCCATACTGTCTTCCATAGCGGTTGTACCATTTTATAATCTCACCAACAGTGCACAAGCACTTCAATTTCAGAGTGGTATGCTTCTTTCTTGCATTTATTTGTCAACTAATGATGTTTTGTTCACTTGTTCTTGCCATTTAGATTTCAGTTTTTATGAGGTGGCTATTTCAGTCTTTTACCATTTTTCTAACAGGCTGTCCATAAGAGCTCTTCATATATTCTAGATTTGAGCTCCTTATTGCTTACATTTGTTGTTAGTATCTTCTACTCTATTAATTTCTTAATGGTGCCATTTGATTAACAGAAGTTTATTTTCTAATGTAGTTCATTTTATAAATCTTTATGGTTAGTGTATGTTTCCTGTGTAAGAACTCTTATCTATTCTAAGACAATGTAATATATTTATTTCCTAGAATTATTTATCTTTTACACTTAGATCTAGATTCCACTTGGAATTGATGTTTGTATATGGTATGAATAAGTCAAATTTCATTTTTCCCCTATGAATATCCAATTAATCTAATATCATAACTGAAAAGACTACTATTTCAGATATGTGTGGGCCTATTACTGGACTTCTTTACACTGTTCTATTGACTTACATGTCTATCCTTGCTTCAACACCACATCATAACTAGCTTTACACTAGGTCTTGATATTCAGAGCAAACCCTTTCACTTCAAGATTGTCTTTGCAGTCTCTCACCCTGATCCTCTGCATTTCCATATAATAATGCAGAATGTTTATTGCTACAAAAATTATAGGGATTATAACTGGGAATGCATTGGATATACAGATTAATTTACAAAAAACTGACATTTTTACAACACTGAGTTTTCCAACCTGTGAATACACAATTCCAACCTGTGAATACACAACATCTCTTCATTTAGGTACCGAATCCCAGATCTTTTGCTTTTAAGTCTTTCCCAGGTTTTAGTTCTTCCCTTGTTCCCTTCTCTAGGACACAATCAAAGGATTTGGGTCCCTTCCTCCTCACCTGACTTGGGGTCACCGGGCTTTCCATTGGCCATGGGGGGAGGACCCAGAAGGCTAGGTGGTCCTAAGAGGAGACACAAAAATATGGTCATTATAATGAACTGAGGGACCCTGTTCGTCTTAAAAAAAAAAAAAATTTAGAGAGGGGAAGGGAGGGAGAAAGAGAGGGAGAGAAGAATCAATGTGTGGTTGCCTCTCACACTCCCCCAACTGGGAATCTGGCCAACAATCTAGGCATGTGCCCTGACTGGGAATTGAACCTGGCAACCTTTTGGTTCACAGGTCAGCACTCAATCCACTGAGCCACACCAGCCATGGCAATCCTGTTCTGTTTTGGTTGTATTACTCATTTCTTAATCCAACCAGTAAAACCAGGCATATTCTTAGCAGCATTAGGAGTTTTCACACCATTTTCTCTTCCACTGACACTGTTGCTATCCAAAGTATCCAGACTCTTTTGTTTAACTGATGGCCAATCAGCTTCCCCTTCCCAATAGTTTAAAAGATACACTCCCACCTCCCCTGCGAACGTCTGGTCGCAAATTGTTATTCCAGTCACCGCAACCTGCAACCTCTTAAGGATCCTCTCTGCTGCCTTTCTGTGGCAGCACACACGAGCTCTATATCTATAGCCTCTCTTCCCCAGCCTCCTTTGAAAAGATTTAGGAGCCGGATTGCAGTTGACGGTTCAAGTAGATCTCCTTCAGGGCTCCGTCCGGGATAGGCCCTCAAACACCATATCCCGCCCCCCGCCCCCCAGCCTCAGCGCATGCGCCTTTCCTCCTTCCGTTGGCGCCCCCTCCCCGGCACCTTTCTGCCCCTAAGTCCTCGCCTCCATCTGCAGACAGGCATGTGCACACTCCTCCCGTGTTCCTCACCCGTAGGAACCCCATTGTCTTCGTCTCCAATCTCTTCCCGCTTTGGCACTTGGGGGTCCAGTGTCAGCTGCTGCTGCTGCTGATTCTGCTTCTTTCGTTTGGGCATCGTGGTTGGTACAATGGCTGCAACGGGACTTGGAGGACGGTGAAGGGGCATTGGGATTGTTTCCGCTTCCGGAGGGTGGTGGACATGGAGGCTGAGGCGCCCCCATTTAGCTTCCGGAAGGGTGTGGGTACCTTTGTGCGGCTTTCTCACGTCAGCTGCCTCCCTCGGTTTCTGTCAGGCACAACGGCAATCTCAAACTTTTCCTTCGCTGCACTTCTATAAGTGATTAAAAAATTCCTTTCTTCTTCCCTCGCTGAAAAAACCTCCACGACTGGCTTCTCAATGTACACTGGAGTCCTCAGGCTCTCGAGCTAGGTTTGAGAAGAGGGATGTCGCATACAAAGACTGCCACATCCGGCCCCCGGTTACTATGGTAACAGCTGCAGGCACAACTTCGTAACCTCTGACCTTCCCCTCAAAGCCCTAGTAACATCTGGGTTTCCCTCCTCGCCCGCGCTTGCCCTTATGATTTATAAACCTTCTCCTCATTCTTCCCACCAGTAATTTGTGTCCCGGCAGGGCGGCGCTCAGGGTGCTTTAGACAGCTCCCACTGTTCTAGACTTCTGACCTTATCCACAGAGTAACGCAGAACTGGGCTCCAATCTCCGGCGCACAGTCTCAGTCCTTTCAGGCGAGAAACTGGGAAAGTAGCTGCGGCGTGTCCACGCCCCTCTCTCCCCACGTAGTAGGACCCGCCTACCGATCCACAGCCCTTCAAGGTGAGTGGTAGCTTCTTCCAGGCGCGTAGGTATTGATGACACACGTCCCCCCTCTGCCGAGCGCGAGGTGGTAGCGTCCGTGACCACCCGAGCTTGATCCTCCCACGCGCACCTCCCTCCTCGCCGACGCTGTGCTCTCAGTGCCACTGGCTCTTTCGTTCCAGGAGCCCTCCCTACATCATCTGGTCTCGCTCCCGGAGGGAAGTGACTGTATTCCCCCTTCCGCCCGCCTTCCAGCCGGGCAACTGGGGCGAATCGACCGGGCCTGCCCGCTGACGTCACTGCCTAGCCCCGCCCCCTTCAGGGTCCCCAGCCTCGGCGGCGGGGCTGCCCCGGGAGGGGGAGTCAGTTGAGGAGGGGGAGTCAGTTGAGGCGGCAGGAGCTCGGCGAAGGGCGGGCCAGGTGACTGGTCCGGGCCATGCCGAGGAAGAAGCCCTTTAGTGTGAAGCAGAAAAAGAAACAGTTGCAGGACAAGCGCGAGCGGAAGCGAGGTCAGTGCGGTAGCGAAAGGAGGGGGCGGGGCTCGGGCTCCCGCACAGCTGGAAGGTGGGGTGTGCCCTCTGGACCTCTGGGGGGCGTGGGAGGGTGCGGTGGCGGTGCGCCCACGCTGGCGGGCGACTGCGGCGGGGATTCTCTCATCCCAACACCCTTACAAGAAAGGGGGGAAAGGATGGAGAATTGGGGGAAGGGAATCCCTCTTGCTCGAACGGGCGCCGTCCCCGCAGATCCCGGGAGGGGGTCCTGAACAGGTTGTGTGAGAGATCGGGCCTCAAAAGAAGTGGGGGTGGGGTGAGGGGGAGCCAGGCCGACTGGGGAGGGGATCTTTTGGCTCCTGAGAGGCCATCAGCACTGGCGTCACCGGCTCCTCCCCGCAGGGCTTCAAGATGGGCTGCGATCCAGTTCCAACAGCCGCAGCGGGAGCCGGGAGCGGCGGGAGGAGCAGACCGACACCTCGGACGGGGAGTGTGTGACCCATCACATTCGTAGGCTCAACCAGCAGCCTTCTCAGGGTCTGGGCCCACGAGGCTATGACCCAAATCGGTGAGAGTGGGCCTTCCCCGCTTACCAGGAAGACAGACGGTTAGGGGGAAAGCTGGCTGCAACTGGTGAAGGCTTGAAATTGGAGGTGGTGGGACTGGGATGTCATGGTTCTCTGCGGGCCGCTGCATTCACGGGAACGGGCCAATCTTCCTTTCCAGAGGGATGGAGAGAGTTTGGTTTTAGAAGGGTGAGAATACTACGTGAAAGAGAGACTTGGGGGAGGGCCAACTCAGGAGGCAAACAATCTTGGAGAGAAGCTTAGTGAAGTTGTCTGCGCAAGTGGGGAGTTTGTGGCCACAGGACTGTGATGGATGCTTTGGTTCTTGTTCCCATAGATACCGACTGCATTTTGAACGGGACAGCAGGGAGGAGGTGGAGAGGAGGAAGAGAGCAGCCCGGGAGCAAGTACTACAGCCCGTCAGTGCTGAAGTGCTGGAGCTGGACATCCATGAAGTCTATCAGTCTGGTTCAGGTGAGTGAGAATTCAACACCTGGATGTTTGGGACAGGCACTGGACTGGGGGCAGGAGTGTGGAAGAGTAAAAACTGACTGTGAGGAGGGAAGGGCCTGGGATGTACTCTGGAGTCCTGAAACTATTCTCAGACTTACTTGGATTTTTCTTGATTTTGCAGTGCTGGACTTTCCCCGACGACCCCCTTGGAGCTATGAGATGTCCAAGGAACAACTAATGAGTCAGGAGGAACGGAGCTTCCAGGAGTATCTTGGGAGGATTCATGGGGCTTACATGTCAGAGAAACTTAGCTACTTTGAGCACAATCTGGAGGTGAGAATGGAAAGGGGACAGGAGTAGAGCATAGTGACCTAGGGTCAAATTGGCCTGGAATAGTCAGGAAAGGGACTCTAGGCTCAGGGTCTCTTCCGCTGACTTTGTCTTTTCAGACGTGGAGGCAACTGTGGCGAGTATTAGAGATGTCTGACATTGTCCTGCTGATCACTGATGTCCGACATCCAGTGAGTATTGGAATGAGGCTGGGCAAGCAGGAGGAGGGAGAAAGATTCTTAGGGGGTTAAGGGCAGAGGCAGGAGTTGGGAGTCAGAGGTATCTACCTTCCTTTCCAGTCTACTCTATCCTGTGCTGATGTCTGCAGTCAGGGACTCAGTCCTTTATTCATCAGGGCCATAGCCTATCACTTCTTTCCTGGCCAACTGACTCTCCTCTTGGTTTTTCCTGTGATGAAAAACTGTATAGCCTACCCTGGTCAGTGTGGCTCAGTTGGTCATCCCATAAACCAAAAAAAGGTTGCAGGTTTGATTCTTGGTCAGGGCACATGCCTAGGTTACAGGTCTGGTCTCTTGTTGGGGTGTGTATAAGAGGCAACCCATAGATGTTTCTCTCTCATGTTGATGTTTCTCTTCCACTCTCCCTTCTCTTCTCTCTAAAATCACTAAGCATGGCCTCAGGTGAGGATAAGTATTTAAAAAGGAAGGGAGAGAGGGAGGGAAGGAAGGAAGGAAGGACTGTTCCCATATCCTGTTTCCCAGCCTAGCTGAGCTAAACCAGTAGAAAATCCCAGAGTGGAGTTCTCATGGGTATAATGAAGGCATCTGGGAGCTTCCCCTTGCCCTGCCACATCAGTGAGCACAGGACTCACCTGGAATGTGGGGGTGGTGGTTAAGGTTCTAACCTCTGCTGCTGGATGGCCTTTGTATAGACATGCTTTGCCACTTTACCGTTGTCTTCCAGTGGGAGGAAGGGAGGTCTGTGAGGGATGTCAAGAGGATCTCTTTTGGAGGTCCTTAACGAGTTGTACATGCACTCCTACGCAAACGCATAGGTATTACCTGACCCCTGTTTTGTCTTTCTAGTTCAGTTTGCCTGACTTACCCTTTTTGTCCTAGACTCTGCCACCACCAGGGTTTTGTCTCCAAGCTATGACTGCTGAATGGGGAGCTAGAGACAGAGAGCTCTGGGTTGACCTGTCATTGCTTATCCCCTTACCAACCCTATCCCAGGTTGTGAATTTCCCACCAGCACTTTACGAGTATGTGACTGGAGAACTTGGGCTGGCTCTGGTGCTGGTCCTGAACAAGGTGGATCTGGCCCCACCGGCTCTCGTGGTTGCCTGGAAGCATTATTTCCACCAGCACTTTCCCCAGCTCCATATCGTCCTTTTCACCTCTTTCCCTCGGGACTCCCGCATCCCACAGGACCCTAGTAATGGTGAGTGGGAAATGAAGAGGGCGGCATGGGAGAGGTGGTGTGGCAGGGGACAAAGGGGAGAAAAGAGAAGCTTGTTGACAATGAAGTACCTGATTTTGGACCCGAGGGTGGTAACAGAGATGGGGTGTGCTAACCCTTTTGGACCCTTGGATCTCAGTTTTGAAGAAGAGCCGGAGGCGGGGGAGAGGATGGACTCGGGCCCTGGGGCCGGAGCAGTTGCTGAGAGCCTGTGAAGCCATCACTGCAGGGAAAGGTTTGTGCCCCTTAGAGGAAGATGTGGCAGGCCATGGGGGAGATCCAAGGCCCAGAGTCATTTATCTCAACTTTCTCGAAGTCAACTCCTCTATTATGGACACCGGCAAGGGGGCCATGGGGAGGAATGGAAGACTGGCTTGGTGGGACCAGAGAGGCAGCAGGTAGGCAGGGGCCCTAGTGCAGCTGCCATCAGGCTTCCCAGGACTTTTCAGAAAACTTTGACAGAGAAATGCATGCAATTCCAGGGTGGGGTCAAGTGAAGACTGGGGAGTCATCCATGGTACAGGTTGGCACTATACTACTCCAGAGGGTATTACTTACACCAGCTGTGCCATCATAGTATGTGCCATTATATATTGTGGCCCTGGAGAAAACCTTCTTCATCTTCTCCTTCCCTGAGCAGTGGATTTGAGCAGCTGGCGGGAGAAGATTGCTCGTGATGTGGCTGGGGCCACCTGGGGCAATGGCTCTGGTGAGGAGGAGGAAGAGGATGATGGGCCAGCAGTCCTGGTAGAGCAACAGTCTGACTCAGCAATGGAGCCAGCCAGCCTAACCCGAGAACGCTACAAGGATGGGGTAGTGACCATCGGCTGTGTGGGTAAGGAAGTTATGGCCCATGCAGGGCAGTCTCAATATTTGGAAAAGAGGGAAGCTGATGAGGTCTCATTAGGCTCCAGGGTCTCCGAAGACCCTCTGCTGCAGTGGAAGGATCATTTCCTGAGTTAAATTCCACCTCTTCTCAGTTGTTACTGATTTGAGCAAGTATTTACTCATTCTGGGTCATATGTACTTTGACTTTTATAATGAGGATAGTGATACCCAAGTAAAAACAGATGTGAGGAATGAAGGGAAGAGTATAGAGAGGGTCTAACAAAGCCTGACAAATAGTGACAATAAGAGTGATGGTTAAAATTTAACGATTATATGGTCTTACTACGTGCCAGGCACTGTACTAAGTGACTTATGTGTATTAACTGTTTCAGTTGTAGTAATTAGTCCATAGTCGAGTGGTCATTAAATCATAATAGGAGTTTAGCAAATATTAGTTTCTTTCTGCATCTTAACCCTTTAAATTTGTTGTCAAAGAGAATCTTCCCTTATTCCAGAGATCTGTTTCTGCTCTTGGTGGGGGAGAGAGGGGCCCAGGACTCCTTTTCATTTTGGGTGGGAGAGATAAGAAGTGATTTTGGCAAAGATATAGTACTAAGGTATTATTTTAACCAAAAAAAAAAAAGCCAAGCCTAGTAGAAATTGGGGAGAGCAGAGTAGTTGGCTCCTTGGAAATGCTCCTGACTTACCTTTTGGGATAAGTTTTTTTGCCTTGGGAAAAACCTGCCTGACTGCTGACAGATTGTTCCCCATTCCAGTCATTTCCCTCTGGCTTCCCCTCCGCTGACTCTGAGCCCAGCTCTCCATCCCAGGAGACCCCGTGCCCTGTCTTGGCACCCTGTGTTCAGGGTGGGTTGGCACATGCCACCCTGGTTTGGGGCTGCCATGCTGCTCTCACTCATCCACTCCTGAGCACTAGGTACAGGTACTATGTGCAGGGGGAGGAGATACTGCCATGAAAATGAGAAAGGCCTCTTCTTTTTTTTTTTTTTTTTTTTTAAGATTTTATTTATTTTTTTAAAGAGGGAAAGGGAGGGAGAGATAGAGAGAAACATCAATGTGTGGTTGCCTTCTTCACTCCCCCACTGGGGATCTGGCCTGCAACCCAGGTGAGAATTGAACTGGCGACCCTTTGGTTCTCAGGCCCACACACAACCACTGAGCCACACCAGCTAGGAAGGCCTCTTCCTTTACGGAGCTGTTTTCTTGTGAATAAATTGAGTCATCGTTTGAAATCATGTTATTTAGGGAACAGTGAAAGAGGATAGAGAGAGACTTAAAGAGGAGGGGTCCTTTTGGAAAAATACCTGAGAAAAGCCTGGAATGATGAAGAGAAGTGGCTGTGGAGATGTGGGGTAAGGGCATTCTGGGCCAAGGATAGTAAGTGAAAGGGTCTGGAGGTGGGAATGAGCTTGCTGATCACAGGACCAGTCAGACAGATTGGAGTACTGGAGCCAGAAAAGAGAATTGGGGATGAGGTCAAAAAGGTTGTCAGGTACCACATAATGTAAGGTGCCGTGGCTAAGAGTTTTGGATTTATTCCAAGTCTTATAAGAAGCCAGGGGTGGGCTTTGAGTAAGATGGGGGATAGTAAATGTGGGGGTGGGCCAGAAAGGAAGCAGAGAGTGGACATCCAGATTTTTGTCTTCAGCAACTGGGAATACTGAGACAGGAAGATTGGGAGAGGAGCGGGTTGGAGGAGTTTAGGAGGGGAGGGGATTCAGACATTAAATTTGAGATTTTTAAAAAATATTCCTAATGGAGCCCTAACTGGTGTGGCTTGGTAGATTGAGCTCTGGCCTGCAAACCAAGGGTCTTTGGTTCGATTCTCAGTCAGGGCACATTCCTGGGTTGCGGGCCAGGTCCCCAGTAGTAGTGTGCGAGAGGCAACCACACATTAATGTTTCTCTCCCTCTCTTTCTCCCTCCCTTCCCCACTTTTTAAAAATCAATAAATCTTTAAAAAATATGTGTATCCCTAGTGAAGATACTGAATAGGTGTATCATCCTGGAACTTAGGGAAGAGGATTGGAAATTTGAATTTGGGACAGATTTAAATTTGGGGAGCCAGTAATGGGTATAAATCAGGGGTCCCCAACCTCTGGGCCACAGACTGGTACCAGTCTGGGCCTGTTAGGAACTGGGCCACACAGCAGGAGTCGAGTTTGAATGTAATGTGCTTAAATCATCCTAACTACCTCCACCACCCTGGTCTGTGGAAAAATTGTCTTCCACGAAACTGATCCTTGGTGCCAAAAAGGTTGGGGACTGCTGGTGTAAATGGTACTTAAAACAGCCATGGATTGGGGGAGGTGTGGAGGAGGAGCTAGGTGGAAAGTGGAGGCCAAGCCAGTATTTAGAGGTTGGGCAGAGGAGGAAACAGGGATCCCCAGATGTCAAATGCAAAATGTTTTTGGAGGGGGAAGGAGTGCTCAGCTATATCAAATGTTGCCGACAGATCAAGTGAGATGAGAGCAGAGATTTGCTCAGCAAACTCAGCAGTGTGAACATGAGGGGTTTCAGTGGAATGGAGGAGAGAAAGCCAGATTGGTGTAGGCCAGTGAGAGAATGGACAACAATATGGTAGAACTTGGTGTAACACTGTGTGAGACAGGAGCCAGACACAACAGTCTCCATATTACATGAGCCCATTTGTGTAAAGTTCAAAAGTTACAAAACTGAACTGCATCATTCAGGAGTATACAGGCCATAAAACTAAAATGAAATGTAAGCAACAGAATCCCTTACAAATCAGGGTAAGGCTAAGAGAGAGAGAGGCTTACGATTAAGAAGGGACCAGTGGGGCCTCTGGGGATGCACGTCACACTCTGGGCCCACGAGTGGGTGATATGGGGTTCCTCTGGCACACTTATGTTTTACGCATTTTTGTGTATGTACAGTTTTTTTTTTTTTTCAAACTATAAGAGAAAGTTTATTTAGAAAGTCACAGAAGTAGAAGAAGTGAGCCATAGAAGAAATGGATTCAGGAAACAAGTCAGAAAAAGAAGTGTTGTTGGAGACTGGGGAAGAGGGGAGAGATACATACCTTGAGAGACAAAGAAGGAGAAAGAAGGAGGAGATGTGTATGGTAACAGTTTATAGTCATAAAGAAGATGGCATGAATAAGTGGTGACCAAAAAGAGGCAAGTCTTTGAAGGTGTTTCACTATAGAGGGGACAGAGAAATGGGGCTGGTGGGTGTAGTCAGAGGAGGGTTGTTTTCTCCCTCCCTCCCCCCTCCCCCCTCCGTCCTGTGGAAAGGAGATACTTAGCAGCTGTAAATGGAGTGCAGCCATCATGGTGGTGCATCTTTCCCCAGCTGCAGTCAGTTGCTGGGAGCAGATGCTGAAAGAATTGCATTTTGTAGGGTTGGGGTTTTGCCAGGTGAGTCAAGTGCAGGGAAGAGAAGGGACTGGAGGGTCCAGGGTCTGTGACAGGGATTGGCTGTAGACTGGGATCATAGAATTAAAGTTGGAAAAGAGGGAAGTGAGGGCATGAATTGGGTGTTCAATAGTGTTCCTGTTCTAGAGTCACTGTCAAAGTGTGATTAAAATGGAGGAATCAGGATAAGTGATCTGGAAAGATGGGATGTCAGGTCAGAGGAGGGGATACTTGCAGTTGAGATTTTGGAGGTGTGAAGTCACAGGCTTCAGGTCATGACCACAGGAATCTGTAGCTGAGGTAGGGTGGAGGAAACGATCTTTGGAAGGGACATCCTGGTACTGAGAGGCCAGAGTGCTGATCTGTGCCAGAATGAACGTGGTGTCATGACAAGAGTGTCAGTGAGCCCATGGTCTCCAGGCTTCTCTTTGGAGAACTTGGTATAATCATGAGATGCCTGTCTAACTGGCATTGTGTGTTTAATCCACTGTAGGCATTGACCTACGCAGTTGTATTTGTTTCTCATTTAATCTTGACTGCTCTGAGGTTGGAGATATCTGCACAGTAAAATGAGGAAACAGAGGCTCAGAAAGTTAAGTCAGTTGCCTTGAGGTCGCAAAGCTGGTAAATGGAAAGGCCAGGATTCAACCCTGGAAGTCCAGAGCTTGATTTGTAACTTGCAATGTTAAAATGCTTCCTTACTTTCTGAACCTTAGTTCCCCTTTCACCTATAGATACAGCACCATATCCTTCCCATCACAGAGTGAGGATCTGTCAAGTGTTAACTTTCCTTGCTTTCCTCAGGTTTCCCCAATGTGGGGAAGTCCTCTCTGATCAATGGGCTGGTGGGGCGGAAGGTCGTGAGTGTCTCCAGAACCCCTGGCCACACCCGATACTTTCAGACCTACTTTCTGACTCCCTCTGTGAAGCTCTGTGATTGCCCAGGCCTCATATTCCCCTCTCTTCTGCCTAAGCAGTTGCAGGTATGAGGGCAGTGTGGGGAAGGAGGGGGAAGACAGGAGATCAAGGAAGTAGCTGAGCATTCTTGTTTCCTCTTAGGTTCTGGCGGGGATCTACCCCATCGCCCAGATCCAGGAGCCCTACACTGCCGTGGGCTACCTGGCCTCCCGAATCCCTGTGCATGTCCTGCTCCACCTGCGCCATCCAGAAGCTGAGGACCCCTCTGCAGAGCACCCCTGGTGTGCTTGGGACATCTGTGAAGGTAAGTTCCATCTGCCTGGTTCCTCTCCTTGCCCTTTACTCTGCCCTGTGCCTCTCCTTTCTTCAGATGTTCTGTCATTGACCCAACAGCTGGCCATCCCTAGATTTCTGTCACAGGACAGCAAGATCTCTGGCCTGGAATATTTTAGAAAATTGGAAGGACTGTGTTAGGGAAGTGGGGTTAATGGGCTTCCCTCCCCATTATGCTTTTTTCCCTCCAGCCTGGGCAGAGAAACGTGGTTACAAGACAGCCAAGGCAGCGCGGAACGATGTATACAGAGCGGCCAACAGCCTCCTGCGGCTGGCACTGGATGGCCGCCTCAGCCTGTGCTTTCATCCCCCGGGCTATAGTGAGCAGAAAGGTCAGCCCACCAGTGTGCCTCCCAGCCCTGCTGTAGTGTAGGCAAGAGAGGGTGGGCTTGTGGCCACACAGAGCCAGGACAGACCTAGATTCTACACCTGTCAGTCATCTGTTGTGTTACTAAGTGTCTCTGGGACTGTTTCCTGATCTACAAAATCGGGGTGCTAGTTGCCCCCTGGTGAGGTGGTGACAGTTAATGTGGGCAGAATAATTCAGTGCCCAGCACATGGGAGGTTGAGTGAATGAATGAAGGAATACATTCCAGCAGCTACAGAAATTATTTTTATTTTTAGTCTTTGTCTCTTCCCCGTCTTCTTCTAGCTTTAGTCCCTTGTTCAGAACTCTTCTCTGTTCTTCTTGTTTTGGTTCCCCAGGCACCTGGGAATCCCATCCGGAGACCATGGAACTGGTGGTTTTGCAGGGCAGGGTGGGGCCGGCAGGTGACAAGGAGGAAGAGGAGGAGGAAGAAGAGCTTAGCAGCTCCTGTGAGGAGGAGGGAGAGGAGGACCGGGATGCGGATGAGGAGGGGGAAGGGGATGAGGACACCCCGACCTCAGCTCCAGGATCCAGCCTGGCCTCGAGAAACCCTTATGCCCTGTTGGGTGAGGACGAATGCTGAGGCCATGCCCTGTGCCGTCTTTCCCAATATCTTTGCTTTTGGACAGACCTGGGGGTATCTCCCCTCTGCTGCCCCAATTGTGACTAAAGATTGTCTGCTTTGTAGCCCCTTCCCCACATGGACTGAGGTGAGAGCAGCTCTTTGAGACTGACAGCTGTGGGAGGCTTCTCTCTCTTTTTGTGCATTCTCTCTGCAAAGGTAAAGTTCTCTTAGGAGTTAATTCAGTGGGTTCTAAGGCCCTGAAACCTGCTTCCTCTGCTCAGTCTGCCATGTGCACCTTAGGAATGCCAGTGTCACCATGAGGAGTACAGGACACATCAGGCTTTTAAGACCTGGTCTATATCCAACCCCCTTTCTGAGTTCCTGCCATACCCTCTCAGATTTGAGCAGCAGCCTTGGTTGCCCCCTGCTACCCAGCCTGGGTTATACCAGAAGCTCCTGGAAGAAGAAGCAGAAAGAGGTGTCACAACCTGATGTCTCCAAGTGAGATTTTTATAGGATTCATTAAAATCCAGCAAATATTTACTGAGCATTGACTGTGTGTTTGGACCTATGCTAAGCACCAAGCCTGTAACAATGCATAAACAGGGTCTGACTTGAACTTGCACCCTGGCTGTGACCAAGACCTCATTGTCACTATCCAAATTTTTGGATTAGGAGGAATGCGTAATGTTCTCCAAATTCTTGGGGCTCATACAGTATAATTCTAGAACTTCCTGTTGATGAAAATATTTAGTTAAGACTAAATGCTTGTAAAAATGTTGATTAAATGTGTCCAAGTAGAGTCTTAATTACTGGCAAACAAATAGTGTGCATATTTATTTTATTTTTTATTTTTTTTTATCCTCACCAAGGACATTTTCATTTGCTTTTAGAAAAAGAGAAAGGAAGGGAGAGAGAGAAACATTGATGCGAGAGAAGCATCACTCAGTTTCCTCTGCATGCCCCTGGATTGGGAATCTGCTGGGATCTGGGAATGTACACATCTGGACTGGGGATGAACCTGCCACCTAGGCATGTGTCCTGACCAGGAATCGAACCTGCAACCTTTTGGTTATGGGACATTGCTTTAACCACTGAGTCATACTGGCCAGGGCAATAGTGTGTATATTTATGATTGAGCAGACCAGCCTTTTAAGTAGTGTTAAGTTTTATTATTCAGAAGCCTATATACACTAAGGGTGTATGAGATTCAGAAGGGAGGGCATAGAACCAGCTTCTTGAATCCCATTTTCCCTGATTTGGGGGTGGAGCCAAGGTGACTCATTGTAGGGTCTGAGTTGACTTATGGTATCACGTGCATTGCAGCAGCGATCAACTCTCTTATGAGTTAGGGCACCTAAGGCTTTGCTGTATGTCTCCTTTGTCAAGCAAGCAGCTAGACTCCAAGATTTAATTTTTTGGAGAAAAGGGAAAATGGGTTTTGTTTTGTTTTGTGCCATAGTGTTGTCTGGGTTGGGTGGTAGCAAAAAGTGTTGTTTGATGGGTTGACCATTAAGTGTAGGGGTAAGGCTAAGGGGCAGTGCCAGATTCTTTTTCTTTACTCAAGCATCCCATTCAGGTCCTGGGTCACTGGGCAGATGCCAGCGAAGACCCTGTCAACCTAGGAGCAAAAAAAACTAAGGTATCGGGGCCACATATTCCCTTAAGCTCTGCCCTTCATTGGTCTCTATGAGGGCATGAATCCTGGGATCTGCACTCCAGTGCCAAGTTTAAATACTGCCAGTGTGTGGATGTGCTTGAAGGTTGCCTAAAATGTGCTGTAAAAGATAAAGTCCAGGTTGAGAGGAAAACCTACCTGTCTTCTATTGGGGCTCTTTAGTATTAGGGCTGGGTCTTCTGATGTAAGAAAAGGGATGCTCAGTGTCCTCTAAGGGTTTGTGATGTTCAGGGAAGTCATCTCAAAATGTAGAAAAAGGAGAAAAATGAGAATTTATCTTCCTTTGTTTTGTCTTTTGCTGTCTCATGAGTGTCAACAGGGACCCTGGGGAGAGTCTGGGGCAGGATGAAGGTTTGCAACCTGGAACCAGGAGAGAAAGTTGAAGAGGGGGTATGTTCATGATGAAAACCTGGAAGCAGGAACTCTAACGTCCCTGGTGGGCTAGACCAAATGATTCATTCCCAGCCCCTGCCAATGACTCACTGACTATAGGGAAGGAATACTAGAAAAGAATGATCTTAGCAACAAATAGATTTGGGAGGAGGATAATAATATTCTGAGACCAGGGTGTGAGGCTGAGGTTGAAACTTACAGAAAGGCACAAAGGAAATTAGAGGCGTAGCTTCCCTCCATACTGAAATACCCAGGACCCTGTCCACATACCCCTGTTGGGTTATGTCTACTATGGGGATACCTGACTAGGGAGGTCTGGGGCTCTGGTAGTTCCCACAGCTTCTGGCCAGTCTCTTGATGGAGAGAAGCCAGTGCATCTCATTTATGCTGGAATTCTATTTGGATATCGAGCAAGTTTTTTCCAAGCTTCTCTTTTTTCAGACAGAGGTCTAGTCTTGTGTCTGAGACAAAGTAGCCATGTGTGGTCCTGGTAGTTCAATTACCTGGACCCCTGTTTCTTCACTTCTTAAAATCATTGATGCAACCAACAAAAAATTGGTTGAAAATGTGCCAGATATGCTGAGTTCTGGGACAAGAAAATTGAATATGGCATAGATTTCATGGAGTGGGTCAAGCCAGACATGTAGTAGTAGTAGTAGTAGTAGTAGTAGTAGTAGTAATGCAACAACTCTATAGTACTATGTAAATTAGGAAATAATTACATGTATCCATTGAACTGTCATACTAAGTAAGGTAGATAGGACATAATCATCCCAAGAATTCATTCACCCACTGAACATTTATTAAGCAATTACTATCTGCCAGTTGCTGCTAAGTATAAGTGATACAGAAATGGCCCTTTGTGGAGCTAGCAATTAAATAGACAATTATAGAAGTGGGATAAGTGCCCTGAGAAAGGTGGTGCAGGGTCCTATGGGGCAGCACAGGTTTCATAAAGGAGAGGCCCTAGGATGCTGATCAGGAAGGAGTGGAGGACAGGGCTGGAAGTATTTGCATAGCAAGTTATGTATGACTAAAAAAGCAAATTAGTGGTCCATGGTAAAGAATTGCTATGGGAACACCCATCATAGGCTGCTAAGCCAATCTTTGTGAGTCAGAGGAAAACTAGAGCAAAAAGTCCAAGCCGAGGCCTTAAGACTGAGCAGGAGTTAGCCAGGCATTGAGGGGAAGAGCATTCCAGAGGGGAGTGCAAAGATCCAGGAACAAGCACATGACAGCTTTGGTATACTAACTTGCTCAGCATGGCTCGGGCAGAGGGTACAAGGGAGATGTGGGGCAAGGTAGAGTCGGAGGGGTAGGCTTGGGCCATCTCTTCCTGGGCCTTTTCAGCCATGCTAAAGATGTAGGCTTTATCCAGAGGAACACTGGAAGAACTTAAGCCCAAAACTAAGAAGAGATTTGTGTCTTAGACCACTCTGGTTGTTGTGTGGAGACTTGTTTGGAAAGCGGAGAGATAAGAAGCTTTTGCAGTAATCCCAGGGAAGGACTAGAAACCAGAATTAAGGTGTTGGCAGATGGAGAGAAGAGAAATAGTTTTACAGGATACTTAGCAGGTAGAATTGACAGGTCTTGGGGATTGTTTTGCTGTGTGGGTAAAGTAAAGGGACAAGTCAAGAGTGCACCTCATTCTTCTGGCTAGGCAACAGGGTGGGTGGTGGAGCTGTTTCCTGAGACATGGTTTATACAAGTTGGGCTTGGGGGAAGAGAGGTAGTTGCTGCAGACAGAGATTTGGGTGTTATTAACATAGGGGGAGGAGAATAACATCCACAGAAAGTGTAATGAGAAAAGAAGACAGCTGAGGGAGAAAGTGGAGAACATAAAAAGGAGAGCAGGGAAAGAGAAGCCAACAGACAGGATAAAACCTAGTGAAATGTATGATGAGAACCAGGGGAAGAAGGATGGAAGGGCACAGTGTGGAATGCTGCTGAGGAATGTCATGAATAGTGAAGAGTGTCCGCTGGATTTGGTAACACTGAGCCTTCATGATCTTGGTGGGAGCAATTCCATTGGATGGGTGAGATCAGGAACACTAGACGTCAGGGGATTGAGGAGTATGTACAAAGGAAGTGGAGGTAGAGGAAGAAATTTTATAATCTTCAATAAGTTTGGTTGTGTTCGCAACAAAAGAAAAATGAAGGAGAATATATATGGACTTGAGGAACTTCTCTTTTTTTACATACAAAGTTATGAACATTTCAACAAAACTCCCAAAAAACAAAAGCTCAGGACCAGACAGCTTCACTGATATATTGTACCAAACATTGAAAAACCTATTCTTGGACTGTTTCAAAAAATTGAAGAGAAAGGCACCCTTTCAAACTTCTACAAGGCTAACATTACTCTGATACCAAAGTCAGACAAGAACACTACAAAAACAAAACAAAAAAAAAAAAAAGAAAATAACTACAGGTCAATATCCCTGATGAACAGATGCCAAAATTCTCACAAATTTCTAGCAAACCAAATTCAACAACACATTAAAAGGCTAATAC
Source organism: Anoura caudifer (assembly GCA_004027475.1). Taxonomy (NCBI): domain Eukaryota; kingdom Metazoa; phylum Chordata; class Mammalia; order Chiroptera; family Phyllostomidae; genus Anoura; species Anoura caudifer. The sequence continues at coordinate 157,037 of PVKU01003407.1, read as the reverse complement.
ACCATAATCAAATGGAATTTATATTAGGGATGCAAGGGTGGTTTAATATCCATGAAACAATGTGATTCACACCATCAAATTTAAGGATAAAAATCATATGATTGTCTCAATGGAGGCAGAGAAGCATTTGACAAAATTCAACATTCATTTATGATTTTAAAAAACTCAACAAGATGGGTATAGAAGGAACTGATCTCAACTCGATAAAGGCTATGTATGACAAATCCACAGCTAACATCATACTCAAAGGTGAAAAGCTGAAAACTAAGATCAGGAACAAGACAAAGATGCTTACCCTCACCACTATTATTCAAAACATTACTGAAAGTTTTAGCCACAGCAATCAGGCAAGAAAAAGAAATGAAAGGCATCCAGTTAGGAAAGGAAGAAGTAAAACTCACTATTTGCAGATGACATGATGTTATTTATAGAAAACAAGAATCCACAAAAAATAGAATTAACAAAATCATTAAAGTAGCAGGATGCAAAATTAATACACAGAAATCTGTCAACATTCCTATACACTAATAACAATCATGAGAAATTAAAAAACAATCTCACAATTGCATCCAAAAGAATAAAATACCCAGTAATAAATTTAACCAAGGAGGTGAAAGACCTATACTCTGAAAATTATAAGACATTGAATAGGATACAAATCAATGGAAGCACATACCATGTTCATGGATTGGAAGGATTAACATTGTTAAAATGACCATGCTACGGCCTGGTTGGTATAGCTCAGTAGATTGAGCATGGGCCTGCAAACCAAAGGGTTGCCAGTTCAATTCCTGGTCAGGCCACATGCCTGGGTTACTGGCCAGGTTCCCAGTGCAGGGGTGCTTGAGGGGCAACCACACACTGGTGTTTCTATCCCTCTCTCCCTCCCCCTCTAAGTAAAAAAGAAAGAAAATCTTTTAAAAGTGTCCATGCTATCCAAAGATGTACAGATCAATACAGTTCCTATCAAAATAACAATGGCATGCTTCTCAAACCATAATGAATAATCCTAAAATTTTTATGGAACCACAAAAGGTTCCAAATAGCCAAAGCAATCTTGAGAAGGAACAAAGTTGGAGATATCACACTCCCCAAACTCAAACTGCAAGACTACAGTATTCAGAACAGCATAGTACTGGCAGAAAAACACAAATAAGTCAATGAAACAGAATAGAGAATCCAGAAATAAAACCTCAACTTACATGGACAAAGGAGTAAAGACAGTCTCTTCAACAAACAGTGTTTGGAAAACTGGACAAATGCAAGCATGCACACACACACAAAAAGAAAGATACTGGTCTACTGTACACTATATACAAAAATAAACTCAAAATGGCCCTGGCTAGTGTGGCTTAGTGGATTGAGCGCTGGCCTGCAAACCAAAGTGTTGCTGGTTTGATTCCCAGTCAGGGTACATGCCTGAGTCCCTGGGCCAGGTCCCCAGTAGGGGTACACAAGAGGCAACCACACAATGTTTCCCTCTCTCCCTTCCCCTCTGTCTAAAAATAAATGAAATCTTAAAAAAAGTACTCAAAATGGGTTAAAGACTTAATGTATAGACTTAAAACCATAAAACACCTAGAAGAAAACATAAGAAGTAGACTATGTGATATTAGTCTGAGTAACATTTTTTTGAATACATCCCCTTGAGTGAGGGAAACGAAAGCAAGAATAAATGGAATTTCATTAGAATAAAAACTTTTTGCACAGTAAACGAAATCTTCAATAAAACAAAAGACAGTCTACTTAATGGGAGAATATATTTGCACATGATGTATCTGATAAAGGGTTGATATCCAAAACATATAAGAAACTCATATAACTCAATAACAATAAACGATTTAGTGAAAAATGGATAGAGGACTTGAAAAGACATTTCTCCAAAGGAGATATATATATGGCCATATGAAAAGATGCTTAGCATTACTAATTATCAGGGAAATGCAAATCAAAACCACAAAGAGAACCACCTCACAGCAGTCAGCATAGCTACTATCAAAGTCAACAGATAACAAGTGTTGATGTGCATGTACAGAAAAGGGAACACTTGGGGACTGTTGGTGGGATCTGGTCAGCTGCTATGGAAAACAGTATGGAGATGTCTCAAAATATTAAAAATAGATATACAATATGACCCAGCAATTCCACTTCTGGGTACTTATCCAGAGAAAATGAAAACACTAACTTGGGAAGATATAAGCACCCCTATGTTCACTGCAGCATTGTTTACAATAGCCAAGATGTGGAAGTAACCTAGGAATCCATTGATAGATGAACGGATGAAGATATACGATACACACACACATACTCACACACTAGACTATCATGCAGCAATAAAAATGAAATACGCCCTGGCTGGTGTGGCTCAGTGGACTGAGTGCTGGCCTGTGAACCAAAGTGTTGCCAGTGTGATTCCCAGTCAGGATACATTCTTGGGTTGTGGGCCAGGTTCCCAGTAGGAGGCACATGGGAGGCAACCATACATTGATGTTTCTCTCTCTCTCTTTCTCCCTCTCTTCCCCTCTGTCTAAAATAGATAAATAAAATCTTTAAAATAAAAATAATGAAATATTTTTTTTGGAGCTGGACTCATTAATTTATTATACTTTTCAACAACAAATTTGAAAAATTCTTGGCAAGTCCTTGATTGAGGCTTCTTTCTTGGGTATTCCCTCTGCATAAATAATGGTGAAGAGGTAGGGCTGGGGAAGCCTGGCCTACTCCCCAGCCCTCCTGGGTGAGGGGGGAGCGGAGCTTCCTGCAGCTGAGCAATGGCCAGCTCCCTCAGGGGTTGAGGGAGGACTGAGAGATGTGTATTTTAGAACATGGATGTGATCTTTAATGAAATATTTTTAAAGGTTTATTGAGAGAGAGAGAGAGAGAGAGAGAGAGAGAGAGAGAGAGAGGAAGGAGAGAGAGAGAGAGATGGCTGTGAGAGAGGAACATTGATTGGTTGCCTCACACACACCTTGACCGGGGGTTGAACCCACAACCCAAGGCTGTACCCTGACTGGAGATCAAACCAGTGACCTTTTGGCTATGGGACATTCTCCAACCAACTGAACCAAACTGGTCAGTGTGAAAAAGAATGAAATGTTGCCATTTCCCACACATGGATGGATCTAGAGGGTATTATGCTAAGTGAAATAAGTCAGTTGAAAAGACAAATACTGCGTGGTTTCACTTATATGTGGAATCTGAAACAAAACAAAACAAAACGAGACTCATAGAAGTAGAGAACAAAGGGATGGTTACTAGCATGGAGAGGATATAGGGATGGGTGAAGAGGGGTAGGGAAATATTGTCAATAATATTGTGATGTTTTCATGGTGACAGATGATTACTAGAATTAGTGGGCTGATCACATCATAAGGTATAAAAATGTTGAATCATTATATTGTACACCTGAAACTAATATAGCCAATGTAATATTATATGCCAAGTGTACTTAAATAAAAAATTTATTTAGCTCTGGCTGGTGTGGTTCAGTGGATTGATTGCTGGCCTGTGAACTGAAAGGTTGCTGATTTGATTCCCAGTCAGGACACATGCCTGGGTTGTGGGCCAGGTCCTCAGTTGAGGGCATGCAAGAGGCAACTGAATGACATATGTCTCATGCACTGATGTTTCTCTCCCTCTCTTCCACCCTTCTCTTCTCTCTAAAAGTAAATAAAATGCTTAAAATTTTTTTAAATTAAAAATAATTTTTAAAGGTTTATTTTATTCTCATTTAAGACAGAGGAGGAGGAGAGAGAGAGAGAAACATTGCTCAGGTACATACCCCAACTGGGTATGTACCCTGACTGGGAATTGAACCAGCCATCCTTATGTCATGGGATGGCATTCCAACCAACTGAGCCACTCTGGCCAGGGCAAAACCTTTTTTTAAAAAAGGTAAATGTGTGAGTGGAATTGAATGGAGATTAACTATGGAAAAAATGTCTGGTAAGGTTAAAAAGGATAGTGTGTAATTTGGGATAAGGTAGAGTTAATTGAAATCTAGATTCTTTACCTCTTTTCTCCACTATAATACTGGATTTATTTTTTATATCAGATAAAAATTTAAAAAACTTATCACTTCTATTTTGTTTTCTTTTGTACATTTCAGCATAGGCATTATAAAGAGAATATTTTGTAGGTCTTTCTATGTTATATCTGACTTATTGCTATATGTTCAGTAACTCAGGTGGTCTAAGCTTATAAATAATGAATGTAAAATTTCAACTGTAGAGTTTGTATTAGTGAGCAGTTTTCCAAAATAAGAATGCCATTCATTGAACCCTGGATGGTGTGGCTCAGTGGATTGAGTGATGGTCTGCAAACACAATGGTCACCAGTTTGATTCCCAGTCAAGGCACATGTCTGGGTTGTGGGCCAGGTCCCTAGACCACACATTAATGTTTGTGTACCTCCCTTCCCATATCTAAAAATAAATAAATAAAATCTAAGAAAGAAAGAAAGAAAGAAAGAAAGAAAGAAAGAAAGAAAGAAAGAAAGAAAGAAAGTTAGTTAGTTCATTGAGATAGTGGAACAGTCCAGTATAAGTGTTTCAGCACCGTGGACAGCTCTATACTATGTTGTTTATAGGGAGCTAGTGTTCTCTCAAATGGACGGATTGGGATGCCAGAGAGGAAAGTTTAAGATAAATCCCAGTGGTCATGCAATTGTGATTTTATTTTTTAACATCTTTTAAAAATATTTATTTTTAGAGAGAGAGGGGAAGGGAGGGAGAAAGAGAAGAAGAGAAACATCATTGTGTGCGAGAAACATGGACTGGTTGCCTCTTGCATGCCCCCCACCTGGGGACCTGGTCTGCAAACCAGGCATAGGCCTTGACCAGGAATTGAACCAGTAGACTTTATATTCACAGGTTTGTGCTCAATCCACCAAGCCACACTACCCAGGGTGAAATTGGAATTTTAAACAAAAAAAATTATCAATCACAATCTCAAATACTGGATCTGTCCCAGTTCCAATACTTCATTAACCATGATATCAGTACAATAGAAAGGTCTGCTCAGGCAGAAGAGGAACTGAATCTTAGAGGCAATAACTCAACTGAGCCTCTCTTCTGCTAGGCAACCTACCTGCAGTGCTATAGTATTCAGGCCAAAGTAAGCCCTTCAAGGAGGATGTTAGCCTGGAGAAAGCCCTAGAGAAGTTGAGGGAAATGAAGATAGGAAAGTCTATTACATTTAAAACTAGAGGTTATTGTTGACCCTAGAGAATTGATAAGAGGGTTGGAATGAACAGAGTACAGAAGCAGAGAGAATTATGGCATGAGTAGGGGAGGGTAAGGAGATTGGAGTGGCAGGAACATATTCCCCAGGTGGGAGGTGGTCTGGATCTGTAGGGTGTGAGGAGCTCAGGAATGTGTCCTATCTGAACAGCAAGCACTTAAATCTTTAAGTAGGTCTAGGATATGAAAAAATGCTATGATGGTGTGTACAGTGGCTATAAAGATGAAACACAAACATGTTTTCAATGCAAACTGCATGAGCTATGTGGAGAGTTGATAACTAGATGTGAAGTGAAAGGAGGTAAATCCCTTACTTACCTTCTTCAGGTTACATAGCCAGCAAGTGTAGGACTAGGATCTGAGGAATTACTAACATACCTCTTGGACAAGGGTGGTTAAACAGACAGAGAAGTTTAGAGACAGAAAGTGTCCTCTGAGACTGAGAAAGATTGAGTGTAACTGGGCCTGGAAAAAGCAGAGCTCCAAATGTAGTTATTGCTTTAAATTGTACACAGTAGAAATAGGATTTCAGTCAATCAGTCAGTCCATGTAGCTGGTCAGTCAGACTGCCAGTTCAGCTACTGTGGTCTAGTGTTATGTGAAAACAAGAGACTTTGGGATGGCTGTGTAAGAATATATTTGTAAAAAATATGTACATGGCATTCATTATAATAGTAAATAAAAGAAACCACTTAAATATCAATAAGGGAATAGTTGAATGTAAAATAATAAGGAGTAGTATTAAAAATGATGAGTTAGACCTGACCAGTGTGGCTCAGTTGATTGGCATTGACCCATAAATAGAAAGGTTGCCAGTTCAATTCCTGGTCAAGAGCAAATGCCTAGGTTTCAGGTTTGGTTCCTGGCCAGGGTGCTTGTGAGAGGCAACTGATCAATGTTTGTCTCTGATATTGAAGTTTCTCTCCCTCTCTTTCTCCCTCCCTCCCCCTCTCTATAAAAATAAATAAATAAATAAATAAATAAATAAATAAATCTTTGTAAAAATAATGAGTTACAACGTATTTTGTTTAATTGGCAGGAGGCCCATGGTATTATATACATAAAACAGCAAACAGGGCACTTAGAATTTAATAATTTCACTTCAAAAAAGCTACAATGAACACAAAAATGAAAGAAAAATCTTTCATATTTGAAAGAAGTAATACTATCTCTATGTGCAGGTTATATGATCTCATGCATGGAAATTCAAAGGAATAAACTAAAAAACCATAGGCATAAAGGAATTCAGAAAATTGGCAGGATACAAGATCAACATAAAAATCCATAGACTATTAATAACTAAACCAGAAATGATATTAAGGAAACAATTTTTACAGCAATACCAAAAATAATTAAATAGGAATAGAAGTGAGAGTCCAAAAATAACCCTCACTTTTATGATCAATAGATTTTTGAAGATGGTACTAAGACAGTTAAATGGGGAAAGAATGGTCTTTTTATCAAATGATGCTAGGACAACTGCATACCCACATGCAAAAAAAAAAAAAAAATGAAGCTGGACTCCTGCTTCACACCACACTTAAAATGAACTCAAAATGAATCAAAGACCCAATGTGAGAGCTAATGTTATAAAACTCTTAAAACAGATGCAAATCTTCATGACTTTGGATTAGGTATTGGTTTCTTAAATATGACACTAAAAGCACAAGCAAAAATATAGATAAATTGGATATCATTAAAATTAAAGCCTTTTGTGTTTCCAAGAACACCATCAAGAAAGCAAAGAGGAAACCCTAAAAGAATTTTATTTTTGGAAAATTATACATCTGACAATGGAAGGACTTTTATCCAAGATATATATATAACTGTTATACCTCAAAATAAAAAGATAAATAACCCAATTTAAAATGGTCAAAGGATCTGAATTACAGTCCTCAAAAATACATACAAGAGGCCAGTTTCACACAAAAAGTTGTTCAACATCATTATCCATCTGAGGAATGCAAATAAACCATACAGTAAGATACTACTCTCCACCCGCTAAAATGCGTATGATTAAAAAAAGATGTGTTGGTAAGAATGTGGAGAAATTGGAACTCTTACTGGTGGAAATGTAAAATGGTGCAGTCTCTTTGGAAAAAGGATAGCAGTTGCTGAAACAGTTAAATATTGTTACTGTACAACCCAGCAATTCCACTCCTAAGTAAAAGGTATGTCCACATAAAAAGTTTTACATAAATGTTTATAGCAGTGCTATTCATAATAGCTAAAATGGAAACAATCAAAATGTTCATCAAATGAAAATAAAAAAACAATGTGGCATATTATACACTGGAATATTATTTGGCAAAAATAGAAAAAAATTAAATACTAACACCCTTTGGTTTGCAGGCTGGTGTTCAACCCACTGAACCACACCAGGCAGGGCTGGATCTTTTTATTACCATGGCATTTTTGAATCACAAAACAAATAGATAGTATCTAATAATGATATAGGTAGATCAGTGAAGTCTTTGGAAGTTATTAAATGCCTGGTATGATAGCAATGTTTCTGTTTTTTAAGAAACCAAGATATTTAAGTTATATATTTAAGATATATAATATTTAAGATATTTAAGATATATAATAATATATAATATATAAGATATTTAAGATATATAATATTTCATAAATATCTTAAATAATACGTTATTACGTTGAGTTTTGCATTCTGTTCTATCCTATATGGTGATTTGAAGATGGAGTACCAATTTATACTTTACTTTTAGAGGGAAATAAAATTCCTTTGCACTCAAGGAAGTTGCTTGGATCAAATACTTCTTTCTGCATTTATTGATATTGTTGCAAATAGTATCAACTTTAAAATTTGAGTTTGATTTTGCCTTGCAACTGTCCAACTGATTGCTTTTAAGCATTATATTACAGTAGTTACATACGTTTCTTTTGGTTGCTGTAACAAATTGCCAAAAACTTGATGGGTTAAAACAACAGAAATCTACTCTATTACAATTCTGGAGGCTAAAAGTCCAAAATCAAAGTGTTGGTTGGGGGCACCCTCTCACCAATGGCTATAGGGGAGAATCTAATCCCTGTCTATTCCAACTTTTGGTGGCTGCAGGCCTTCATGTGGCTGCATCATTCCAATCTCTTATCTTTGTCTTCACATCATCTTCTTTTCTGTGTGTCCATACTTCAAAACTCCCTCTGCCTCTCTTTTATAAGAATACATGTGATGGACTTCCAGCCAAGATGGAGGCATAGGTGGACACGCTGTGCCTCCTTAAACAACCAAGATTAAGGACAACAAAGATTTAGAAACAAAAAAACAACCAGATCTGACAGAAAATTGAACTATAAGGAAGTTCCACAACCATTCACCCAGACCGATAGGAGGGGCAGAGTTGATGTCCTGCAGAGAGAGATTGAGGCAGGAGAAAGCGGTGGTTGGTGGTCCTGGGAGTGTAGGCGGCAGCTGGCAGACCCCCAGGTGTGCAAGGCAGCTAGCTGACCGTGGACACACATTTCCCTGCAGGTAAACCAGGCAAAAACGGGGAGTCAAACTGCGCAACCCAGGGCTACAGTGCTGGGAAATAAAACCTAAAAGCACCTATTGAAAACATTTGTGGGGGTTGAGGTGCTGGGGGAGACTCCCAGCATCACCAGAAAGTACATTGGAGAGACCCACAGGGTCCTAGAGTGTCACAGGCCCACCCACCCAGGAGGCAGCACCAGAAGGGCCCAATTTGCTTGTGGGAAATGGCTGAAGGGACTGAAATACAAGAGAGAGCAGAGCAAGAACCATTGTTCCCTGTCTGACCCCACCCCCACATACAGCATCGCAACCCAGCAACTGGGTTGCCCCGCCTTGGTGAACACTTAAGGCTCCACCCCTCATACGTAACAGGCATGACCAGACCAAAAAAAAAAAAAAAAGGCTCAAGTGGAAGAACACATCAAAGCCCCAGAGCCAATAGCGACCAAGAGATAGCCAACCTATCAGATGCACAGTTCAAAGCACTGGTGATTAGGAAGCTCACAGAATTGATTGATTTTGGTCACAAATTAGATGAACAAATGAAGGCTACAATAAGTAAAATGAAGAAAATGCACAGGGAACCAATAGTGATAGGAAGAAAACTGGGACTCAAATCAATGGAGTGGACCAGAAGGAAGAAAGAAAGAAAGAAACAAACAAACAGAAAACAAGGAAGAAACAAGAATTCAAAACAATGAGGAGAGACTTAGGAACCTCCAAGACATCTTTAAACGTTCCAACATCTGAATTATAGGGGTACCAGAAGGGGAAGAGGAAGAGCAACAAGTGGAAAATTTATTTGAACAAATAATAAAGGAGAACTTCCCAAGCTGGCAAAGGAAATAGACTTCCAGGAAGTCAAGGAAGCTCAGAGAGTCCCAAAGAAGTTGGACCCAAGGAGGAACACTCCAAGGCACATCATAATTACATTAGCCAAGATTAAAATGAAGGAGAGAATTCTAGAAGCAGCTAGAGATAAGGGGACAGTCACCTACAAAGGAGTTCCCAACAGGCTGTCAGCTGATTTCTCTAAAGAGACCTTACAGGCAAGAAGGGGCTGAAAAGAAGTATTCCAAGTCATGAAAGTCAAGGACCTCCATCCAAGATTGCTCTATCCAGCAAAGCTTTCATTTAGAATGGAAGGGCAGATAAAGTGCTTCTCAGATAAGGTCAAGTTAAAGGAGTTCATCATCGCCAAGCCATTATTATATGAAACGTTAAAGGGACTTATCTAAGAAAAAGAAGGTTAAAAAATAGGACAGTAAAAAGACAGCAAACTCACAGATATTACCAACCACACCTAAAACAAAAGCAAAGTAAGCAAACAAGTAGAACAGGAACAGAACCACAGAAATGGAGATCATATGGAGGGTTAGCAACAGGGGAGTGGGAGGAGGAGAGAGGGGGAAAAGGTACAGAGAATAAGTAGCATAGACAGTGGGTAGAAAATAGACGGAGGGCAAGAATAGTGTGGGAAATGTAGAAGCTAAAGAACTTATGACACATGGACATGAACTAAAGGGGAGGAATGTGGGTGGGAGGGGGTGCATGGTGGAGAGGAATGAAGGGGGGAAATGGGACAACCATGATAGCATAATCAATAAAATAAAATAAAATTACCCCCCCAAAAAACAATAAAAACTATCCCAAAAGTAAAAAAATAAATAAATAAGAATACATGTATGGGAATGATGATTTCTCAGACTAGAGTTGCTGACACTGGTCTTGATGTCAAAAATTAAGTTCTGACTCATTTGGAAAAAAAAAAAGAAGAATACATGTGATGACATTTAGGGCCCACACAGAAAATCCAGAATAAGTCCTCAAGATCCTTAATCACATATTTTGCCGTATAAGGTAATTATTCCCTCTTTGGTCACATACAGCAATAGTTATGTGTTCTGGAGATTTGGCATGGTTATCTTTTGGGTGGCCATCTTTCAGCTTCCCAAGGTAATATATGAGGGAGAAACCCACCGAAACCCAGAATTTATTTATAAAAGATTGTGTGTATATTCTTACATGTTTAAACTTCAGTCACCTGTAAAGTACTCCTCATTTAATGCAATACACCTATCGCGACATTTTTCCCACTGCTCAAAACAGTTTTTGAACTCCTTGATTTTGATGCCTTTTAGTGCTTCTGTTGTTTTTTGTTTCACCTCTTCCACATTGGAAAAACGTTTCCCTTTGAGGACTTTTTTCATCCAGGGGAACAAAAAAAAAAATGTTGCTTGGGACAAGATCAAGTGAATAGTGAGGGTCAGGCATGCGGGGGGTCATGCTGTTTTCAATCAAAAATTGCTGAACACTCAGTGCATTGTGGGCAGGTGTTCTGGTAAATCACCCATCATGAAACGGGCAAACATGTTGACAGAGTCTTCAAAAATACTTTACTGAAGCTGAACGCAGCCTCTCACAACAATGCCAGCTGGTACACTGATATAGGTGGGTTCCTAGAATATTCACCTAGCGGGGGAATCCTATACAACAAAGGGCACACCCTCCAGAAGATAATTCTGTTTTTTTTTTTTCTTTTTGTGGGGTTGCTCCCTTGTATTAGTTTCCCATAGCTGCTGTAATAAATTATTAAACATTTGGTGGCTTAATACTATAGAGGAAAAGTCAGCTAGGACAAAGTGACCCATAAGAGGGACCGGGAACTGGGAAAGAGTTTTGTTTAGGTTACTTAGAAACCGCAAAACTGTCGGGTTTCAGTTAGGTAGTCATAATTTCTGCTTTGGCTTCTGTACACCCAGCTTCCGATAAGGACACCTCAAGGCTAGAGTTATTTTTGCATCAGCTTCTGTACCTCCTGCTTTTGCCACGTAGGATATGGCATCCAGAGAGCAATAAAAGCCCTGCCCAGCCAAGGTTTGGGGCCCAGAATTTGGAGACTGCCTCCTCTGGGTCCGCGCGTGTAATAAAGCCTCACTCCATCACCCCAATCGCGCCAGAGTCATTATTTTCCGTAACAGTACAAAACAAATTTTTTCTCTTACAGGTGTTGAGGCCAGAAGTCCAAAATTAGTTATGGACTAAAATCAAGGAATCAGCTGGGCTGGTATTTTCTGAAGGCTCTAAGGGAAAACCTACCCCCTTACTCTTTCCAGCTTCTAAAGGCTGCCTATGCTCCTCAGCTTGTAACTGCTTATTCCCCTTTAAAGTGCTTCCCTTCAGTCTCTGCTGCCATCATCTCATTGCCTTCTCTTTTGACTCTTACTCTTCTTGACTCTTCTGATGAGGACCAGTATGTTTATATTAGGCTCACCCAGAAATTCCAGGATAATCTCTCTGTTTCAAGATCCTTAACTTCATCACAGTTGCAAAGCCCCTTTTTTGCCACGTCAGGCAACATTCAGAGTTTCCAGTAATCAGGTGATTAGAGGTTTATCTAGTTTAACACTGGTAGTAATTTGTAAGTAAAATTATTAAGAGAAGCAAATTATTTACATCCAATAGTTTGCAATGCAATGTTATTTATTTTGACTTTGGCATGCATCTTGTGCAATTAAAATGCTTTAAAGAGGTATACTACATATTGACAGTTTTTGCTTTAATTTTTTTCAAGACCTTATGCAACATGGGACTGTGTATTCTAGAAACATACATAGTAATGAGTGAGCAGAACTCATGTAACTACAGACACAAAAAATAAGGAAATGAAACAAAAGCTAAGAACCCATTAATTTTCTAGGTTCTTATAGCATCTTTTACAAATATAACTGTTCAAAGTCCAAAATGCTGGTGAAGCACTTTCCTTGAAAATGCAATAGAAAATGTGATTTTGGTTCTCTCTTACAGGATTCATTAAAATATAAAGTATACATTATAACTTTCTCAAATATTAAAAAAATGACTGAAAATATCTTAATCCTTAGGCTGAGTGAAGGCATACTGTATTATTATGGAAAGGGTATTTCCATACCCTTTGGTATCTAACACACACTGTAATTTACAGTTTGTGTACATTCTCAGATTCGTTCAGTTGCTTGCTTCCTTCTTTCTTTCTACCTGCTCTGGATCAACCTGTTTCTTGAGGACTGGAGGAAATGCTACATTGCTAGACACGATGCTTGGCTTCCTATGTGGCTGCTGAGGGTCTGGGAGGGGAATCAAGCTTCCTGAGGAGTCACTAGGGGGTGAGAAACACATTGGGATGGGGTCTAGAAGAGAGCTGGGCAGATAAATCCCTCCTCCTTTCTCTCCTGTTGACTACCAGGAACTGCTCTTCCTTCTTACAGCCCCCTCCCACCTCAAACAAATGAACAGATCTGCTGAACAGTGTCTTCTTGAGGCTCATTTTGAAACAGGGCAGCACAGGACCACATTGCTGTGCATTGTGTCACATTTTCCCTCAATTGAATTCCCTTTTCTCTTAACCTTCCCAGGTGTGGGCTTGTGTTTCACAAATGATTGTTAGCATCTTAAATCCTTGGCTCAGTCTCTGCACTCTAAAGGATCCAGGCTAAGACAACTGGCATTGTAAATGGTCCTACAATATGAAGGAAGCCTCAGGCTGGAATTTTGGAGTAGATCACTAAACTGCCTGAAAGCAATAGCGACCCTTTTGCTAGGGTCTTGTCATGACAGCATTGCAGTTAGTTACACTTTCACTAGTGCTTTATGAAGTAAGGTGGAGAGCAAGGTGGGTGGTCAAATATCTATGGCACTTAACATATGGAGGAAGCATGGGAATGAACTGGGAAGCACTGAAGGCTCTGCTATCCAGCTATCTGCAATCGATAAAAACACACAAGTGCCTGATCAAGTGTTACTGGAATAAATTGTTCGCAAGCGCTGGAGATTCCTGTTTCATAAAGCAAATCCATAGTACGTACAAAATTCAGAAGTCAAATTCAGCAGTGAATGAATCAACTTATCACAACTGGGCTCTTGAAATTGGAAGCAAAGAAGGAGTTGGGGTTACTTAGTACCCAATATGCTACCAGCTTTTCTTCTTTTTTTAAAAAATATATTTTATTGATTATGCTATTACAGTTGTCCCATTTCCCCCTCTTCATTCTCCACCACCCCACACACCGCCTCCCACCCACATTCTCCCCTTCAGTTCATGTCCATGTGTCATAAGTTCTTTAGCTTCTACATTTCCCACACTATTCTCGCCCTCCGTCTATTTTCTACCCACTGTCTATGCTACTTATTCTCTGTACCTTTTCCCCCTCTCTCCTCCTCCCACTCCCTTGTTGCTAACCCTCCATGTGATCTCCATTTCTGTGTTTGTGCTCCTGTTCTACTTGTTTGCTTACTTTGCTTTTGTTTTGGGTGTGGTTGTTAATATCTGTGAGTTTGCTGTCTTTTTACTGTCCTATTTTTTAACCTTCTTTTTCTTTGATAAGTCCCTTTAACATTTCATATAATAAGGGCTTGGTGATGATGAACTCCTTTAACTTGACCTTATCTGAGAAGCATTTTATCTGCCCTTCCATTCTAAATGAAAGCTTCACTGGATAGAGCAATCTTGGATGTAGGTCCTTGACTTTCATGACTTGGAATACTTCTTTCCAGTCCCTTCTTGCTTGTAAGGCCTCTTTTGAGAAATCAGCTGACAGCCTGTTGGGAACTCCTTTGTAGGTGACTGTTCCCTTGTCCCTTGCTGCTTCTAGAATTCTCTCCTTCATTTTATTCTTGGCTAATGTAATTATGATGTGCCTTGGAGTGTTCCTCCTTGGGTCCAACTTCTTTGGGACTCTCTGAGCTTCCTGGACTTCCTGGAAGTCTATTTCCTTTGCCAGCTTGGGGAAGTTCTCCTTTATTATTTGTTCAAATAAGTTTCCACTTGTTGCTCTTCCTCTTCCCCTTCTGGTATCCCTATAATTAGGATGTTGGGATGTTTTAAAAAAGATGTCTTGGAGGTTCCTAAGTCTCTCCTCATTGTTTTGAATTCTTGTTTCTTCCTTGTTTTCTGTTTGTTTGTTTCTTTCTTCCTTCTGGCCCACTCCATTGATTTGAGTCCCAGTTTTCCTCCCATCACTATTGGTTCCCTGTGCGTTTTTCCTTCATTTTACTTATTGTAGCCTTCATTTGTTCATCTAATTTACGACCAACATCAACCAATTCTGTGAGCTTCCTAATCACCAGTGCTTTGAACTGTGCTTCTGATAGGTTGCCTACCAGTGCTTTGAGCTGTGCATCTGACAGGTTGGCTACCTCTTGGTCGCTTAGATGAATTAGCTCTGGGGTCCCAATCTGTTCTCCCCTTTGAGCCATCCTTAGTTTTTTTTTTTTTGGTCTGGTCGTGGCTGTTACCTAGTGAGGGGCAGAGCCTTAGGCATTCACGGGGGGGGGGCAACCCAGTTGCTGGGTTGTGATGCTGGATATGGGGGCAGGGTCCGAGAGGGAACAATGGCATTTGCTCCACTCTCTCTTGGATTCCAGTCCTTTCAGCTGCTTTCTCCAAGCAAATTGGGCCCTTCTGGTGCTGACCTCTGCATGGGTGGGCCTGCACATGCTCCAGGACCCCATGGGTCTCCTCAACCAACTCTCCTGTGAGGCTGGGACTCCCTCTTGGCATCTCAGCCCCTACAAGTGTTTTCAATCGGTGTCTTCAGGCTTTACTTCCCAGTGCTGGGGCCCTGTGTCACACAGTCTGTCTTGCTGTCCATTTTCACCTGGTTTATCTGCAAGAAAATGTGTGTCCACGGTCAGTCGCCTTGTGTGCCCCGCTTGGTCTGCTCATTGCCTCCTCGCATTCAGCAACTGCCGCCTGTGCACCTAGGGTGACTGTGCACCTGAGACCACCAGCCACCGCCTTCTCACACTGCGACCCCTCTCTGCTGGCCACCGACTCCACCCTTCTTATGGGTCTGGGTGAATCTTGTTGGACTTCCGTATAATTCAATTTTCTATCTGTCCTGGTTGGATTTCTTTGGTTCTATATTTTTGTTGTCCCATTTTTTAAAATATATTTTATTGATTATGCTATTACAGTTGTCCCATTTCTCCCCCATCATTCCCCTCCACCCTGCACACCCCCTCCCACCCACATTCCCCCCTTTAGTTCATGTCCATGCCCCATAAGTTCTTTAGCGTCTACATTTCCCACACCATTCTTGCCCTCCCCCTGTCTATTTTCTACCTACCATCTATGCTACTTATTCTCTGTACCTTTTCCCCCCTCTCTCCTCCTCCCACTTCCCTGTTGCTAACCCTCCATATGATCTCTATTTCTGTGGTTCTGTTCCTGTTCTACTTGTTTGCTTACTTTGCTTTTGTCTTAGGCATGGTTGTTAATATCTGTGAGTTTGCTGTCTTTTTACTGTCCTATTTTTTAACCTTCTTTTTCTTAGGTAAGTCCCTTTAACATTTCATATAATAAGGGTTTGGTGATGATGAACTCCTTCAACTTGACCTTCTCTGAGAAGCACTTTATCTGCCCTTCCATTCTAAATGAAAGCTTTGCTGGATAGAGCATTCTTGGATGTAGGTCCTTGACTTTCCTGACTTGGAATACTTCTTTCCAGCCCCTTCTTGACTGTAAGGTCTCTTTAGAAAAATCAGCTGACAGTCTGATGGGAACTCCTTTGTAGGTGACTGTTCCCTTGTCCCTTGCTGCTTCTAGAATTCTCTCCTTCATTTTATTCTTGGCTAATGTAATTATGATGTGCCTTGGAGTGTTCCTCCTTGGGTCCACCTTCTTTGGGACTCTCTGAGCTTCCTTGACTTCCTGGAAGTCTATTTCCTTTGCCAGATTGGGGAAGTTCTCCTTTATTATTTGTTCAAATAAATTTTCCACTTGTTGTTCTACCCCTTCTGGTACCCCTATAATTTGGATGTTGGGACATTTAAAGATGTCCTGGAGGTTCCTAAGCCTCTCCTCATTGTTTTGAATTCTTGTTTCTTCCTCTTTTCTGTTTGGCTGTTTCTTTCTTCCTTCTGGTCCACTCCATTGATTTGAGTTCCAGTTTTCCTCCCATCTCTATTGGTTCCCTGTGCGTTTTTCTTCATTTCACTTATTGTAGCTTGCATTTGTTAATCTAATTTGTGAGCAAAATCAACCAATTCTGTGAGCATCCTGATCACCAGTGCTTTGAACTGTGCATCTGATAGGTTGGCTATCTCTTGGTTGCTTAGATAAATTGGCTCTGGGGCTTTGATTTGTTCTCGGGCTTGAGCCATTTTTTTTTTTTTTGGCTTGGTCGCGGCTGTTATGTAGTGAGGGGCGGAGCCTTAGGTGTTCCCCAGGGCAGGGCAGTCCAGTCACTGGGTAGTGACACCGTATGTGGGGGTGGGGTCTGAGAGGGAACAATGGAGCTGGCTCCACTCTCTCTTGGATCCAATTCCTTCTGCTACTTCCCCTTCACCTGGATTATCTGTAGGCAAATGTGGGACCACCTAATCAGCCAGCCTCCTTTCGCAGCCTCACTGGGTCTGCACCGTTGCTGCCCCATGCCTGGGGTCTGTTAGCCACCATCTGTGCACCTGGGGTCTGCTAGCCACCACCTGCATGCCTGGAGTCTGCCAGCTGGTGCTGCCTGTGCACCCCGGGTCCACCAACCTCCACTTTTTCCTGCCATGACTCCACCCCTCATACCGGTCTGGATGAATGGTTGTTGGACTTTCGTACAGTTCAACTTTCTATCCATTCTGGTTGTTTTCTTGTTTCTAAATCTTTGTTGTCCTTAATCTTGATTGTGAGAGGAGGCACAGTGTGTCCACCTATGCCTCCATCTTGGCCGGAACCCAGCTTTTCTTCTTGAAAGAAGTTTTTTTGATAATAGTTCTTTGATCATTAAAATGTCTGCTGTAGAGGGGGGAAAGGTACAGAGAATAAGTAGCATGGACAGTGGGTAGAAAATAGGGAAAGGGCAAGAAGAGTGTGGGAAAAGTAGAAGCTAAAGAACTTATGACACATGGACATGAACTAAAGGGAGGAATGTGGGTGGGAGGGTGTGTGCAGGGTGGAGGGGAATGATGGGGGAGAAATGGGACAACTGTAATAGCATAATCAATAAAATGTAATTTAAAAAATGTCTGCTGCATTTTGAGTGTTGAAACATTTTCTGCTAAAAATGAGCCCAATATCTTGTATATTTGAAGAAGAAGTAGAGTTTTTGTTTTATTTATTTACAGTGGGAAGAAATGCTTTTCAACTCTAGTTGGTTGTTTCCATCAAGTACTTCTCTCTTGCATTTATTGAAAAAAATCACAAACAAGTATCAAACTTTTCATTATGATAAATAGGTTTTCTCTTACAGCTCTCTCTTTTGTTATTTAAATACAACCTTAGCTGTAATTCATCAGAGTGAAATTTATGAAGGTGAGTCACTAGCAGAAAGTTGTTTACATTCTGTATTTGTACTACATGTTGTCTACTGAGACACTGGAATTAGATTTTTGTAAGCAAAATCCTTTATATGAGGTATATCCAGAAAGTATCCAGCCATGTAATATAAAAAATATAGACATTATTGAAGAAGATACAAGGTACAAGAAACTTTGTGCACAGGACAATGATGCCTCAGTCTCCTTCAAAGGAGGCACCTTGGGACCTCACACAGTTCTCTCAATTGCCATCAGCTGCCCAATTGAATTTCCTGATTCTTATTGATGGTCTGAAATCTCTTCCCTTTCAAAGGTGATTTTAGTTTTGGAAAAAGCCAGAAGTCACAGGGCACAAAATTTGAGCTGTAGGTGGGCTGAGTCACCTGGGTGGTTTGATGTTTCACCAAAAATCTCTGCACCAGATGTGATGCATGAGTGGGAGTGTTTTTGTGATGAAGCTCCCAATCACCAGTTGCCCATAGCTGCAGCCTTGTGAATCACCAAATAGTTTTCATGGAGGAATGTTCAAGTTTAACAAAAAATTTGATGCAGATTCATTGCTCTACTTGCTGAGTCATTTTGAATGTGATGGCCACACAGTACATATGTTCACTCCACAGTGTCTACTGCCTCCACTAACTAGTACAGAAGAGCTGTCATTGTTCATGAATGCATATTCCAGTCCACTTTCCTTGGACACTAGGTTACACTGATGTTGTGCAAATGTTCTCATTATATTAATAATGGCTGGGGACTTCTGGTCAAGATGGAGGAATAGGTAAACATGCTTTGCCTCCTCACACAACCACAGAAAGAATTACAACTAGACCTCAAAACAAATAACAACCAGAACCATAAAAAAATCATGCTGTATGGAAGTCCCACAACCAAGGATTTAAAGAAGTC
Source organism: Anoura caudifer (assembly GCA_004027475.1). Classification (NCBI taxonomy): domain Eukaryota; kingdom Metazoa; phylum Chordata; class Mammalia; order Chiroptera; family Phyllostomidae; genus Anoura; species Anoura caudifer. The sequence goes on along the minus strand of PVKU01003407.1, from coordinate 138,111 downwards.
ATATTCATACAGATGTGTAGGAGGGACAGAGACACAAGATGAGTGGAAAGGTGCAAAGATCCAGTGTGGTGAAGAGAGGTGGAGGCAGAGGAATGGGAGGCCCCATATTCAAGTGTGGTGGATAAAAATTGGGAGGGATACCTTAGGAGCAAGCAATCCCTGCCCCAGAACAAATCACAGAGCTCAGGCTTCCAGTGACAGGAAGAAAAATCCCCAAAAATTCTGGCTGTAAAAATCAGTGGGAGTTGGTACAGTGGGAAAAACTGCTGGATTTTCAGGAGACTCCACTTGAAGGGCCTACAGACTTGGAACAAACACAGATCCACCCCCTTTGGGATTCAGCACCAGGGTAACAGCTGGAAGGGCACCAGTCACATACAAGGAGTAAGTGAAATGACTGAAAACAGGGCAAAACCTCCAGAAGCCAAGCAGTAGCATTGTCCCCTCTCCGAGCCCTCCTCCCACACAGAGCAGTGAAGTAGGTTGCCCTGCTCCAGTGATTACCCAAGGCTCTGCTCCATACAATTCACAGGTGCCTTTTCTACAACAGGTCACACTACTAAGATTGTGAGTCAAAGCAGCTTTACCTGATACACAGAAACAAACACAGGGAGGCTGCCAAATTGAGGAGACTAAGAAATGTGGCCCAAATGAAAGAATAGAACATTACCCCAGAAAAAAACCTAAATGAAACAGGGATGCTCAAAAACTCATTGAGTATGGCAACAACATAAAGAAGAGCTAGGAAGAAATGAGGGTTACACTAAGTGAAATAAAGAAAAAACTACAGGGAACCAACAGTGGAGGGGATTAAGCTGGGATTGGGAACACAAAGAAGAAATAAGTATTCAACCAGAACAACAAGAAGAAAAATAAAATGAGGATAGCCCTGGCTGGTGTGGCTCAGTGGGTTGAGTGCTGGTCTGTGAACCAAAGGTTTGCTGGTTCGATTCTCAGTAAGAGCACATGCCTGGGTTGCAGGCCAGGCCTCCAGTAGGGGGCACTTGAGAAGCAAGCACACATTGATGTTTCTCTCCCTCCCTTCCCCTCTCTCTAAAAATATATAATTAAAATCTTTTTAAAAATGTGGATAGTATAAAAAGCATCTGGGATATTTCCAAATGTACCAGCATCTAAATCATAGGGATGCCAGAAAGAGAAGAGAAAGAACAAGAAATTGAAACTTATTTGAAAAAAAATTAAAAAATAAAAATTCCCTAATTTGGTGAAAGAAATAGACCTACAAGTCCAGGAAGCATGGAGAGTCCCAAAAGAGTTGGACCCAAAGAGGACCACACCAAGACACATCATATTTAAAATACCAAATGTCAAAGATAAAGAGAGAGACTTAAAAGCAGCAAGAGAAAAGCAGAGTTACATACAAAGGAATTCCCATAAGACTATCATCTGATTTCTCAAAAGAAACTTTGCAGGCATGGCAAGAAGTATTCAAAGTGAAGAAAAACAAGGACCTACAGCCTAGATTAGTCTATCCAGCAAAGTTGTCATTTATAATTAAAGGGCAGATAATGTGCTTTCCAGACAAGGTAAAGCTAAAGGAGTTCATCATCACCAAGCCAATATTACATGAAATGTTAAATGGACTTATTTAAGAAAAAGATCAAAACTATGAACAATAAAATAGCAAAAAATACAAATCTATCAATAATTGAATCTAAAAAACAAACTAAGCTAACAAACAACAGGAACAGGATCATAGATATGGGGATAACTTGAAGGGTTATCAGCTCAGAGAAACATTGATATGTGAGAGAAACACTGATTGGTTGTCTCTTGCATTCCCTCTACTGGGGACCTGGCTTGCCACCCAGGCATGTGCCCTGACTGGGAGTCGAAGTGGCAACCCTTTGGTTTGCAGACCAGAACTCCATCCACTGAGCTGCACCAACTAGGGCTGATTTTTTTCATTTTAATTATGATGTATCTGGGAGTGGGCCTCTTTGGGTTTCTCTTAACTGGGACCCTCTGTGCTTCCTGGATTTGTGTGACTTTTTTTCTCATCAAATTAGGGAAGTTTTCATCATTACTTTTTCAAACACATTTTCTATCCCTTGTTCCTCTTATTCTTCTTCAGGTATCTCTATTATATGGAGATAATTATTTTTCATGTTGTCCTGAAGTTCCCTTAACACCTCTTCATTCTTTTTGAGTCTTTTTTTCCTCTTCTTGCTCTTCCTGGGAGTTTTTTCTACCTTGTCCTCCAGCCTACTGATTTAATCCTCTGCTATATCTAGCCTGATTTTGATTCATTCTACTGTGTTCTTCAATTCAGAAACTGTATTCTTCATTTCCTCTTGGCTCTAGTTGATAGTTTCTATATCCTTTTTCATAGTGATATAGTTTGCAGTAAGTTCCTTATAGTGTGCCTGTCATTTGTGGTAATTTACACTGAACTCTTGGAGATTCCTTATAATCATTGTTTTGAACTCAATATCTGATAATTGATTTGCCTCTATTTCACGTATCATTCTTTCTGAGGATTCCTCCTTTCCTTTCAATTGGGAGATTGGGGTATTTTCTTTGTCTTCCCATTATTTGTGAGACTCTATTGTTTACTTCTGCTTCTTAAATTGATCTGTTCTGATTCCCTGGGTTTGTGGTGTGAACTTCTATATTAGGAGACCTGTGAGATTCAGAGGTGCAGTTTCCTTGATCTCCTGAACTTGATGCTCTTGGGAAGCCCTTTATGCCACTTATGTTGGCTCTCTGGGTGTAATTGGGCTTTGATTGTTGTTCGGTCATTCTTTGGCGGGTCCTTCCCTCCAGTTGGTCAACTGAGAGTTACTGCACCCATCACATCTTGTATGCTGTTGTGCAGGTTCTGCCAGAACAAAACCACAAAGCCCAGGAAACAAACCCAAACCCACAAAAATAACTACCTCCTGCAATCCCACTATCAACAAAATGAACAAGTATTAATAAGAGTGTGAAGACATTAAGACTATTATAAGAAAGGAGAGAAATAAACTATAGTGTAATTCTGGTGAGTTAATATGCACAAACTTGATGGACAAGAAATGAATGTTAAATCCATGTAGGAAAGAAAATATTGTTAATCATGGGGAAGACCACAGTGGATTTCATCTTGGTAGCCTCTAGTATTTACCACTGTTTTTCCTTTCTGGATATGCCTCCGGTGATGTCAGATGTTAACCCCATCTGATCTTAGGCAGCCTGCTCTGAGACTGCCAGAGATCTACTGTCTGTGGCTGTCTCCTTTAATTGTTAATCTTGTCCACTCTGCACTCAGCAGTCAGGCTTAAGCCCCATAGGGTGGGGCAGAATCCTTCCTGGTGCTGGGGCTATTGTTTCTCCTCAGTCTGCTACTGCTTGGAGCGCAATGGTCTACCTGAGCAAGAAGGCTGCTGCCTTTGGGGTGATGACAGAGGACCAGGCTCCCTGTGGTTACTTTCTCAGTTATCTCCCCAAAGCCTCTGTCTCCAGTCTCTCCTCAAGCATCTCTAAGTCCACTCTACCACCCACCCCTTTGCCAGGGATCTACTTCTGTGGCTGTCTCCTTCAGTTGTTAATCTAGTCAGTCTGCACTCAGCAGTCAGGCCTAAGCACCGCAGAGCTGGGGCAGAGTCTCTCCTGGGGTCGAGGCTGTTGTTTTCCCTCAGGCTGCTGCTGCTTGTAGGGGAGTGGTCTGCCCGAGCAGGATGGCTGCTGCCATATGGGGAATGACCTAGCACCAGGATTTTAGTGGCTACTCTCTCAATAATCTCCCCAAAGCTTCCATTCCCTGTCTGTCCTCAGGCACCTTTAGCCCACTCTGCCTCCACCTTTGCCAGAGCCCTGGATAAGTGGCTGCAAGTGAAAATTTGTGCATTGGCCCTTTAAATGGCTCTTTGTGTCTCCAGCCATCTGTCTCTGGCAGAGAGCAATTCTGTCGCTTTTTGCCACTGATTATTATCTGTGTACTTTTTGGGTTCTGGTGCTCTAGGATGGGGGTTCCAGCTTAGGGTTTAGACTCCACACTTCTTAGGGGATCCAACTGGTTGCTTAATTATACCTCTGGCACTGCTGCCTGTGGGCGCCTAGCCAGGCTCTCAAATCTCCACCTCATTCCTTACCAGTCAGGTTGTGCTGAAGCTGGTTCTTCTGTCTGTACAAAGTTATAAGTCTTCTCTCTCATTATTGTTCAGTTGTTTGTTCTGTGTGATTTTTCCACAATTTAGTTGTAATTCCAGATTGGTCCTGGGAGGAGGTTAGTGTGGCTTCCATTCACTCCTCCATCTTCTTGTGCCTCTCTTTAAGGAAAAAAATTTAAAAAATGATAAAAAACATGATATCAACCAATGTTACCCCAATAAATTTAAATGAAAAAATAGCCATATAATATTTACATTGTCAAATCATACAGTTATTGAATAATTTATTTTTCCTATTACCCTCATTTATTATTAACTCAATCTTTAATATTTACCACCAGTCTTTCTGTTGATACATTAGTCATTTTGGTATCTGAAGCTCATTTCCCATTAATTTCTCAGGATGAATTTATGAGGAAATATTGCCTAAGTTTTTGCCATTTTCTAATGGTTTTCCTGTGCATTTTACATTTTTAAACTAATAGACTACTTTTTAGAATGCTCTTAGATTTATTGAAAAATTGATTAGTGAGTATAGAAAGTTCTCATATTTACCCCATCTCATACACACATAAGAAACCAGAGGAAAATAGCAATATAAGCTTAAAGGAAGCAGGAAAAAAATAATGAAAAATCAATGAGATTAAAAATAAGAAATCAATAGGGAAAAGTTTAAAAAAACCAAAAACTTATTTCTTGAATGATCAATAAAATTAATACATTTATAGTCAGGTTAGCAAAAAAAGAAAGACAGAAGACAGAATTGTTAATATCAAAAATTAACAATATCAGTGCATAGGGGGTGGGTGAAATGGGTAAAGATTTTCAAAGATGCAAACTTCCAGTTACAAAATAAATAAGTCCTAGGTATCCAATGTACTGTTTGGTGCCTATAACTAATAATACTGTCTTGCATAGTTGAGGGTTCCTAAGAGAGTAAATCTTTTAAAAATTTTGCATTTATTGTTTATACTGTTACAGTTGTTCCTGCTCTTTGCTCCCCTTCCCCACCTCCAGCCAGTCCCACCCTCACCCTCCTGAGGCCAATCCCCATATTTTTGTATGTGTCCATAGGTTGTACATAAATGTTCTTTGGTTAATCTCTTCACCATTTTTATGCTCACCCCCACCCCTGGCCCCAGCCCCTTTCCTGCAGTTGTCAGTCTCTTTTATGCATCTAAGTTTCTGTTACTATTTTGTTCATTAGTTTATTGTGTTCATTAGATTCCGCATATAAGTGAGATTGTGTCGTGTTTTTTTTTTTTTTTTCACTGACTGGCTTAATTCACTTAGTATAATTTTCTCCAGGGCCAACCATGCTGTTGCACAATGTATGAGTTTCTTTTTTTTCTTTACTGCTGCATAATATATAATTGTGTAAATATACTATTGCTTTTTATCCATGTATCTACTGATGGGCATTTAGGCTGTTTCTGAATTTTGGCTACTGTAAACAGTGCTGCTGTAAACATAGGGGAATAAATCTTAATAGCTCTCATCACAAGTAATAAATTTTGTAATTATGCATGGTGAGAGATGTTAACTAGACTTACTGTGGTGAACATTTGGCAATATATACAGTATTGAGTCATTATGTTGCACACCTGAAACTAATACAATGATATATGTTGATTATGCCTCAATGAAAAAATTGAAAGAGGGTTCATAAGGTCATTACTGATCTTATGAACATTAAAAAATAATAAAAGGCCATTATGAGCAACTCTATGCCTGAACATTTGATAACTTAGATGAAACACACCAATTTTTCTTTCTTTTTCCATTTATATTTAATTGATTATGCTGTTACAGTTGTCCTAATTTTCCCCCATTTGGCCCCCTCCACCTGGGACCTCTAACTCCCCCAGACAATCCCCTCATTGCTATTTGTTTTCATGGGTCATGGGTACGTTCTTTGGCTACTCCATTTTTTATACTATATTTTACATTCCTACAGCTACTCTGTAACTACCTATCTGTACTTCTTAATCCCCTCACTTCTTCACCCATTCCCCCATTTCCCCTTCTCATCTGGGAAACATCAAAATGTTCTCCATATCCATGATTCTGTCTCTGTTCTTGTTTGCTTAGTTTGCTTTTTAGGTTCAGTTGTTGATAGATATGTATTTATTGCCATTTTATTGTTCATAGTTTTAAAATTCTTCTGTATCTTAAATAAGTCCCATGAACAATTCCTATAATAATCATTTGGTGATGATGAACTCCTTCATTTTTTTCTTGTCTGGGAAACTCTTTATCTGCCCTTCCATTCTAAATGATAGCTTTGCTAGATAGAGCAATCTTGGCTACAGGTCTCTGCTTTTCATGACTTTGACTCTCTTGCTAATTTCTTCTAACTTTGAAAGTTTCTTTTGAGTATCTGAGAAAATGTGCCAATTCCTTTTTTTAAAAATTGCCATAAGTATAGTTTATTTTCTGGCATTTCTTATATTTTCCCCTTTGTATCCAATTATTTTGAATTTAGATTTGAATTATGTAGTGCATGTATGTGTGTTTATGTAATCTCATTATGTCATACTTGGGAATTTTTTTCCCATTACTAAACTCTATTATACAGAATTCTTTTTAAAATATATTTTATTGATTATGCTATTACAGTTGTCCCATTTCCCCCTCTTCATTCCCCTCCACCACACACACCCCTCCCACCCACATTTCCCCCTTTAATTCATGTCCATGTGTCATAAGTTCTTTAGCTTCTACATTTCCTGCACCATTCTTGCCCTCCCCTTGTCTATTTTCTACCTACCATCTATGCTACTTATTCTCTGTACCTTTTTCCCTCTCTCTTCCTCTTTCCACTTCCCTGTTGCAAACTCTCCATGTGATCTCCATTTCTGTGATTCTGTTCCTGTTATACTTGTTTGCTTACTTTGCTTTTGTTTTAGGTTTGGTTGTTAATAACCGTCAGTTTGTTGTCTTTTTACTGATCATATTTTGATCTTCTTTTCCTTAGATAAGTCCCTTTGACATTTCATCTAATAAAGGCTTGGTGAGGATGAACTCCTTTAACTTGACCTTATCTGAAAAGCACTTTATCTGCCCTTCCATTCTAAATGACAGATTTGCTGGATAGAGCAATCTTGGATGGAGGTCCTTGACTTTCATGACTTGGAATACTTCTTTCCAGCCCCTTCTTGCCTGTAAGGTCTCTTTTGAGAAATCAGCTGACAGTCTGATAGGATCTCCTTTGTAGGTAACTGTCCCCTTAACTCTAGCTGCTTCTAGAATTATCTCCTTCATTTTAATCTTGGCTAATGTAGTTATGATGTGCCTTGGAGTGTTCCTCCTTGGGTCCACCTTCTTTGGGACTCTCTGAGCTTCCTTGACTTCCTGGAAGTCTATTTCCTTTGCCAGCTTGAGGAAGTTCTCCTTTATTATTTGTTCAAATAAATTTTCTACGTGTTGCTCTTCCTCTTCCCCTTCTGGTACCCCTATAATTCAGATGTTGGAACGTTTAAAGATGTCCTGGAGGTTCCTAAGCCTCTCCTCATTGTTTTGAATTCTTGTCTCTTCATTCTTTTCTGTTTGGTTGTTTCTTCTTCCTTCTGGTCCACACCGTTGATTTGAGTCCCAGTTTTCTTCCCATCACTATTGGTTCACTGTGCATTTTCCTTCATTTCACTTAGTGTAGCCTTCATTTGTTCATCTAATTTGCGACCAAAATCAACCAATTCTATGAGTATCCTGATCACCAGTGCTTTGAACTGTGCATCTGATAGGCTGGCTATCTCTTGGTCGCTTAAAAGTATTGGCTCTGGTAGTTTCATTTGTTCTTTCATTTGAGCCATTCTTTTTCTTTTCTTTTTAAAATATTTTATTTATTTACCTTTAGAGGGAAGGAAAGGAGAGAGGGAGAGAAATATCAATGTGTGGTTGACTTTCGTGCGTCCCTTGCTGGGAACTGGCTGGCAACCCAGGCATGTGCCCTGACTGGGAATTGAACTGCGATTCTTTGGTTCACAGGCCCGCGCTCAATCCACTGAGCTACACCAGCCAGGGCTGAGCCATTCTTTTTCTTTCTTTCTTTCTTTCTTTCTTTCTTTCTTTCTTTCTTTCTTTCTTTCTTTCTTTCTTTCTTTCTTTCTTTCTTTTTGGTCTGGTCGCACCTGTTACATATGAGTGGTGGAGCCTTAGATGTTTACCAAGGCAGGGCAACCCAGTCGCTGGATTGTGACATTGTATGTGGGGGCAGGGTCAGAGAGGGAACGATGGTGCTTACTCTGCTCTCTCTCAGATCTCAGCCCCCTTTGTGAGGCTGGGAGTCTCTCCCGGCGCTGGGGCCCTGGGTTGCACAGTCTGTCTCGCTGCCCGTTTTCGCCTGGTTTATCTGTGTGGGAATGTGTGGCCACAATGAGCCACATTGTGAGCCTGCTGGGTCTGCTCGTTGCCTCCCCGCACCCAGCAACCACTGCCTGTGTGCCTGGGGTGTGCCAATCGCCGCCTTCGCATCCAGGACCACTAGCCACTGCTTTTTCCTCCTAGATTCCTCTCCACCAGCCACCGACTCTGCCCCTCTTACCAGCCTGGGTGAATCATTGTCGGACTTCCATACAATTCAATTTTCTATCTGTTCCGGTTGTTTTTTTTTTTTTGTTTCTAAATTTTTGTTGTCCTTAATTTTGGTTGTGAGAGGAGGCACAGTGTGTCCACCTATGCCTTCATCTTGGCCGGAAGTTTTCCCTGGATTTCTTTTTTTGCTGCTAAGATCTTCACTAACTGCCTTGAGTATTATAATGAAGTGTTTTGAACTCTGCATCTGATAGATTGCTTATCTCTATTTTGTTAAGCTGTTTTTCTGGAGTTTTGACCTGTTCTTTCATTTGGGTCATGTTTCTTTGTCTCCTCATTTTGACAGTCTCCCTGTGTTTTTTTCTATATATTAGGTAGAGTTGCTTTGACTCCATGTCTTGGTAGTGTGGCCAATTGTAGTATGTATCCTATAGGATCCAGTGGCACAACCTTCCCTATATCCCAAGCTGGGTATTTGAGGTGTGCCCTTTGTATGGGCTGAATACACCCTCCTCTTGTAGTTGAGGCTTGGTTGCTGTTGGCAAATCAATGGGAAGGATTTACCCAGCCCAGTCAGCTACATGGATTGGCTGTGACCACTTACCACCAACCTTTGCCTTCTGTGGAGAATCAGCTGTGGAGGGGCAGAGTAGTGGTGTTCTGAAGTGGTCTGTAGCTGTCCACTGGCCGCGCTGGTTCCTGAGTTCCCGGGGTGATGCAGGCCAAGGTCAGCATCACCTGTGTTCTGCTTGGGGTCACCCTGAGTGAGCTATAAGGCAATCTGAGATGGCTGCTACTTGTGCTGGGCTTGGAGATTCCCAGGTAAGGCTAAGGTGTGTAATTAATCTTGCTGTTGCTAGTGTCCAGCCTGGAACTCACTGTGCTCCCTAAACTAACCATTTATATGAAAAAGCAGCTTGGGTGGGCCCGTAAGTTGGATGGGGTGGAGTTTTTTTGGATCTCCCAAGTAGGCCAAACAGTGTTAGCCAGGTTGATGGAATCTCAAATATGTTACCAGCCTGCCGGCTCCATGGCTCTGCCAGCAGACGGCTCAGAAAAAGGCCTCTGCTCATCTTGATGCCAGATACTTCAGCCTCTCCCAGTATGTCACTGGTGCCCTTCAATCAGCCACCCCAGCACTAGAGCTCAGAGGAAGAAGTGAGTCTGTGTAGCTGAGTCCATGTTTGGGTTATTTAAGAGGAACTGCCTGGGGCTCCAGAAGTTTCTTCCACTGACTCAATCTCTGCTGATTTTTGCAGCCAGAAGTTGTGAGGATTTTATTTTTCTGGCACAAGAACCCTGGGCTGGGGTGGGGTGGGGGGTGGCAATGATGTGGGGCTGGAACTCCTCGTTCTTGAGCTATCCCTCTTGAATTTTTATCCACCACATGTGGGTGAGAGACCAGCCCGCTCTGCATTGCACCCCTCCTACCAGTTCGATGGATGTATATTTTATTTCTTTTATTCCCTAGTCATTATACTTCCACTCAACTTGACTTCTGATGTTCTGAGGGATGGTTGTTCTCTATTTTAGTTGTAATTTTGATGTGGTTGTGTGAAGAAGTGAGCCATGTCTGCCTATGCTGCCATGTGGACTGGAATCCTGCTTCCATATCTTAGTGATTGTAAATAACACTGCAAGGAACATAGGGGTACTTATGTTCTTTCAAATTAGTGTCCTTTGAATATATTCCCAGAAGTCGGGTTGCTGAGTCAAAAGGCAGATTCATTTGTAATTTTTTGAGGTATTTTCATACCACTTTCCACAGTGGCTGCACCAGTTTGCATTCCCAACAACAATGCAATAGGGTTCCCCTTTCTTTACATCTTTGCCAGCAATTGTTGTTGATTTATTGATGTTAGTCATTCTGACAGGTGTGAAATGGTATCTTATTGTGGTTTTAATGTGCATTTCTCTGATGATTAGTGATATTGAGCATCTTTTCATATGTCTATTGGTGATCTGTATGTCCTCTTTGAAGAACCTTCAGGTCTTTTGCCCATTTTTTAATTGGGTTGTTTGTTTTCTCAGTGTTGAGTTTTGTAAGTACATTATAAATTTGGGATATTAACCCCTTATCAAATTTATTGGTGAATATGTTCTCCCACTCTGTGGGGTGTCTTTTTATTTTGTTGCTGATTCCTTTGCTGTGCAAAAACTTTTTAGTTGACTGCAACTATGGGATATTTACACAACAAAATTCTACTCATCTACAAAAAAGAAGAAAATTTCACCCTTTGTATAGGTGTGGATGGACCTGGATAATATTATATTAAGTGAAATAAGCCAGTCAGGGAAAGACAATTACTATATGATTTCACTAATTTGTAGAATCTAATGAACAAACTGAACTAACAAGCAAAACAGAGACAGACTCATAGATGGAGAGCAGATGACAGCTAGATGGGAGGGAAGTTAGAGGTGGAGGGTTTGAGCAAAAAGGAAAAAGGACTCATGGACATGGACAACAGTTGGTGATTGTAGGGGGAAGGGAGTATAAGGGGAGTAAGTTGTAATGGAAAAATACAATAAAGATTAAGTCACAAAAAATAAAGGAAAAAATAAAATTTAAAACAAAAAATAAGAAGAATGGTGGTGGGAAGATGGTGGCGAGGTAGGTGGGAGCTGAACCCACTTGCTTGTGAGTACATCTGGGACACCTAGCTGATCTTCTGAGGAACAGAGTAAAGAGCCAACAGAATTCCTGCTGATATGAAGTTTGGAAGCCAAAGGTTGTGAGAACATTTAAAACTGGAAGGTAAGGAGATTTTGTAGGCTGAGGGGAGGGTCCCTGAGCCCTGCAACAGAGAGCATGGCTGCCGCAGCAACTTTGCAGGAGAGCCGGGTCAGTGATTGTAACTTTGCAGTTCCCTCCCCTTCCAGAGCAATGAGTTTCAGACTCCTGCAGGAGAGACCTGACCTCTTAATGTTGCTGGGGGGATAAAGATGCAGTAAGAAGGGCCAAGATGGAGGCATAGCTGGACACACTGTGCCTCCTCTCCCAACCAAAATTAAGGACAACAAAAATTTAGAAACAAAAATCCAACAGAACAGATAGAAAACTGAATTGTACGGAAGTCCGACAACAATTCATCCAGAATGGTAAGAGGGGCAGAGTTGGCAAGTGTTGGAGAGGGATCTTGGCAGGATAAAGCAGTGGCTAGTGGTCCCGGATGCGAAGGTGGCAGTTGGCACACCCCAGGTGCACAGGCAGTGGTTACTGGGTGCAGGGAGGCAACAAGCAGACCCAGCAGGCTCACAATGTGGCTGACTGTGGTCACACATTCGCACACAGATAAACCAGGCGAAAACGGGCAGCGAGACAGACTGTGCAACCCAGGGCCCCAGCGCCGGGAGAGCCTCCCAGCCTCACAAAGGGGGCTGAGATCTGAGAGAGAACAGAGGAAGCACCATTGTTCCCTCTCTGACCCCGCCCTCACATACAGTGTCACAATCCAGCAACTGGGTTGCCCTGCCTTGGTGAACACCTAAGACTCTGCCCTTCATATGTAACAGGTGTGACCAGACCAAAAAAAAAAAAAAAAAAAAAAAAAAAAAAAGAAAAAGAAAGAAAGAAAGAAAGAAAGAAAGAAAGAAAGAAAAAGAATGGCTCAAACGAAAGAACAAATGAAACCACCAGAGCCAATACTTTTAAGCGACCAAGAGATAGCCAGCCTATCAGATGCACAGTTCAAAGCACTGGTGATCAGGATACTCATAGAATTGGTTGATTTTGGTCGCAAATTAGATGAACAAATGAAGGCTACACTAAGTGAAATGAAGGAAAATGCACAGTGAACCAATAGTGATGGGAAGAAAACTGGGACTCAAATCAACGGTGTGGACCAGAAGGAAGAAGAAACAACCAAATAGAAAAGAATGAAGAGACAAGAATTCAAAACAATGAGGAGAGGCTTAGGAACCTCCAGGACATCTTTAAACGTTCCAACATCTGAATTATAGGGGTACCAGAAGGAGAAGAGGAAGAGCAACACGTGGAAAATTTATTTGAACAAATAATAAAGGAGAACTTCCTCAAGCTGGCAAAGGAAATAGACTTCCAGGAAGTCAAGGAAGCTCAGAGAGTCCCAAAGAAGGTGGACCCAAGGAGGAACACTCCAAGGCACATCATAACTACATTAGCCAAGATTAAAATGAAGGAGATAATTCTAGAAGCAGCTAGAGTTAAGGGGACAGTTACTTACAAAGGAGATCCTATCAGACTGTCAGCTGATTTCTCAAAAGAGACCTTACAGGCAAGAAGGGGCTGGAAAGAAGTATTCCAAGTCATGAAAGTCAAGGACCTCCATCCAAGATTGCTCTATCCTGCAAAGCTTTCATTTAGAATGGAAGGGCAGATAAAGTGCTTCTCAGATAAGGTCAAGTTAAAGGAGTTCATCATCACCAAGCCCTTATTATATGAAATGTCAAAGAGACTTATCTAAGGAAAAGAAGATAAAAATATGAACAGTAAAAAGACAGCAAACTCACAGTTATTAACAACCACACCTAAAACAAAAGCAAACTAAGCAAACAAGTAGAACAGGAACAGAACCACAGAAATGGAGATCACATGCAGGGTCAGCAACAGGAGAGTGGGAGGGGAAGGGTAGAGGAAAAGGTACAGAGAATAAGTAGCATAGATGGTAGGTAGAAAATAGGGGGAAGGCCAGAATAGTATGGGAAATACAGAAGCTAAAGAACTTATAAGCATGACACATGGACTAAAGAGGGGGAATGTGGGTGGGAGAGGGTGTTAGGTTAGAGGGGAATGAAGGGGACAAAAATGGGACAACTGTAATAGTATAATCAATAAAATATATTAAATTATATTGTATTGTTTATCCTATTACAGTTGCCTCAATTTCTCCCCTTCCCACTCTAGCCAGACACCCCTCACTCCCTCAGGCAATCTCCACACTGCTGTCCATGTCCATGGGTCACATATATATATTCTTTGGCTGCTATATTCCCTCTGCTGTAATTTACATCTCCATTACTAATCTGTAACAACCAATTGGTATTCTTGATCCCTTCACCATTTTTACCCATCCCCAGACCCCCCTCCCATCTAGCAACCATCAAAATGTTCTCTGTATCTATGACTCTGTTTCTATTCTGCTTATTCATTTATTTTGTTTGTTTTTTAGGTTCAGTTGTTTTTTTTAAAGAATTTATTTGTTTATTTTTAGGTAGAGGGGAAGGGAGGAAGAAAGAGAGGGAGAGAAACAGCAATGTGTTGCTGCCTCTCATGCACCCCACACTGGAGTCCTGGCCAGCAACCCAGTCATGTGCCCTGACTGGGAATAGAACTGGAGACTCGTTGGTGAGCAGGCCAGCACTCAGTCACTGAGCTACAGCAGCCAGGACTCCATTGTTGATTGATATGTATTTGCTGCCATTTTATTGTTTATATTTTTGATAGACTTCTTAAGAAGACCCTTTAACATTTCATATAATAATGGTTTGGTATTTTTGAACTCCTTTAGCTTTCTTGTCTGGGAAGTTCTTTATTTGCCCTTGATTATAAATGATAACTTCACTGGTTAGCGTAATCTTTGTTTTAGGTCCCTGCCTTTCATTACTTTGAATATACATTGTATATGTATTGGCAATTTCTTGCCAATACATTCTGGCCTGCAAAACTTCTTTTGAGAAATCAGCCTACAGTCTTATGGGAGCTCCCTTGTAGGTAGCTTTTTCTCTTGCTGCTTTTAAGATTTTCTTTGTCTTTAATCTTTGGCATTTGAATTATGATGTGTCTTGGAGTGGGCGTCTTTGCATCCATCTTGTTTGGGGCTCTGGATTTCCTGGACTTGTCTATTTCTTTCACAAGTTAGGGAAGTTTTCTTTCATTATTTTTTCAAATAGGTTTTCAACTTCTTGCTCTCTCTCTTCTCCTTCTGGCACCCCTATGATACGAATGTTTGTATACTTGTCCTGGGGGCTCCTTACACTATCCTCAATTTTGGGGGATTCTTTTTTCTTCTTGTTGTTCTGATTGGGTACTTTTTGCTTTCTTATATTCTAAATAGCTGATCTGATTTTCAGCTTCATTTACTTTACTATTGTTTTCTTGTAAATTGTTTTTTATTTCAGTTAGTGTATCTGATGGGGGACTCAAGAGTTGGAAAACTTTAGTTTAATGTAATAGTTAATAAGCCTAGTAGTTAATGCATGTAAATTCAGGAACTGAAGGTATGACACTCTCTGAGTCCAGGAGACCACAAGTGATTGACCTCTGTACTCCACAGAAGAGACCATAAGCAATCAAGGTAGTATCTAAGCCATTGTTTCAGGAAGAGATAGTCCACCACCCAGGACACAAAAAAGAAAATCACCAGTCAGCAGATGAAGGGATGTCAGGGACATTGCCAGACTGCAGCTTTTATCTGATTAACCTTTTTCCTGAATCCCAAATCCCTTACCTACACTTTTTCCCCTTAAAAAAAAAAGCTGACTTGAAAGGAAATGTAAGACAGTCTGTTAGGGTATATACCCTCCATCTTCTCAGAAATCTGGCTGTTTGAATGAAGCACCCATCAAGATTAAATCCTTGTCTCTGCTTATTGGGTCTGGTAGGTGACAGACAGCATGAACAGTGGCTTTTTTGTTTTCATATCTTTCATTTCTGGCTTGTTCTTTTTTATGGGTTCCATGTCTCTTTAAAAATGCTATTGAAGTTCTAAGTTCACTGAGCTTAGAACTTCATCCTTATAACCAGTCACCCTTATTTGTAACCAGTATAAATACTGATCATCCTTATAACCAGTATTTTGAACTCTGCATCTAATAGATTGCTTGTCTCCATTTTGTTTAGTTCTTTTTCTGGAGTTTTGTTTTTCTTTTTCATTTGGGTCATGCTTCTTTGTCTCCTATTTTGGCAGCCTCCCTGTGTTTGTTTCTTTGTATTAGGTAGAGCTGCTACTACTCCCTGGCTTGGAAAAGTGGCCTAATGTAGTAAGTGTCCTGTAGGGTCCAGTGGCACAGCCTCCCCTATCACCCAAGCTGGGCACTCAAGGTGAACGCATGCTGAAGGATGTGGAACCTTCCTCTTGTAGTTGAGCCTTGATTGCTGTTGGAAGGTCAATGGGAGGGAATTACTCAAGCTTATCAGCTCCAAGGACTGGCTGTGATCACTGACCACAAACCTCTGAACTCTGGAGGGTCAGCTGTGCATGGATCCACTCCACAGAACAGGGCTTACTTCAACAGGGCTCTAGTGCCCCTTGAGTGTGTCTCTTGTGGAGGCAGTGGAGTGGTGGTGCTCTTATGTGGTCTGTAACTGTTCACTGAATGTGCAGGCTCTGGGACCTCCTGGAAGGTGCAGGTCAAAGTCAGCCACTGCCTGTGTTCATTCTGGGACCACCAAGCATAAGTTACAAATGCAGTTGGCTGCTATTTGTGCTGGGCTTAGATGCGCCCAAGCAAGTCCAAGCTGTGAACCAAGGCCAGCTACTTCTAGTGCCAGGCCTCGGGCCACTTAGAAATAGGCACAGGGCATGCTCAGGCAAGATGCTGCTTCTATGAGAGAATTTAGAAAAATCTGAAGCATGAATCATGACAAGCCATTCATATGGAAAAGCCACTGGGAACACTTGGGTGGGCCTGAAGTTTGGGTGGGGAATAGGCTCAGGGAATCACCAGGGTGGGGTAAACTGTGTGAGCAGGTTGATGGAGTCTCAGATACACCGTCAGCCTGCCTGCTTTGTTGGGGGAGGCTGAGGAAAGGAACATTGGCCTTTGCCAGCACTTCTCTCTGGGAGAAAGCTGCCCCCCAAGCTTTTGCCCTGATGCCAGACACTTCAGTTCCTTCCTGTATGCCTCTGGTGCCTTTCAATCTGTTGCTCCCATAGTGGAGCTCAGAGGCAATGAGTCTGAGTAAGCCTGTGAATAGGCTCTTTAAGAGGAACTGCTTGGGACCTTAGCAGTTTGTCTTCCACAACCTCAATCCCCACTGGTTTTTACAGCCAGAAGTTATGGGGACTTATCTTCTTGGTACTGGAAACCTTGGTACTGGAACCCAAGACATCCCTCCCAATTTTTATCTGTCACATGTGGGTGTGGGACAAGCCCATTCTGGGTCTCCACCCCTCCAACTAGTCTTGATGTGTTTTTTTTCTTTAATTCTATCGTAGGACTTCCCATTCAGCTGTATTTCGGCATTGCTGAATAATGGTTGTTTTGTAGTTTAGTTGTAATTTTGATGTGGTCGTGCAAGAATGTGAGCTGTATTTATGTACACTGCCATCTTGAATAAAATTCGGAACTTGCATTTGACAAAGGATTCAGCACTCATGTCCAGCATAGCAGCAGCCTGCTGTGTCTAGGCCCACAGGGATGGCAGGGAAGGTGTCTCAGAGCTTCTCTGAGGTACCTATCATTAAGTGTACATTATTTCTGTTTCAAGTCCCTATCACAAACCTTGCTATTTTCACTGAGGAGTCTGGGGTATCTAGGTGACTATGGACCATGATGGGCAGGGGATTCTGATGCTCTGATTGCATGGGCCTGGATCACTTGTCCACTTCCAGAATCAAATTTGGAGTAAGTTTAAGTAAAACACATTTTTCTCAAGTGAGGGATAAGAAAAATAAAGATCATACATATTACCAATAGGTGGGGTATGATGCTGGGGACAGGAAGAATAAATTTTACTGTGGGTGATTACTTTGAAAACAGGAGATCAGGAAAGAGTATTTAACACTGGATTATGTTGTCTTGCTTTAAATAATGTTTTCTTCTGCAGGTTGTTACTTCCCCTGTTGAAACTTGGTTTTTAGTTCTTACTCTAGGGCATAGTCCTCACTCAAGGGTTGGGGGTTCTCTAGTGTCTCAGCTGAAGACTGGAGGTTTTCAGCTAGGTCTGCACTCTGCTGAGCTGTCTCCCAGCAGCATGCACCCTGATAACTCTGGTATTCTCAGTCCTGTAGCAGCACTCTCTGGTGGGCCCTGGGCCCTGGGATCCAGGGCTAACTCCCACAGCCTCTGTCAACCATGCCCCTTCCTTCACTGCTCTCATCTCTGTATCCTGAATGTCCCAGCCACTTCCAAGTCCCCAAATCTGGTCTTGGCCTCCTCAGCGCAGCAGAACCAGCTTGCATACTGCTTTCCCACCACTTGCCTTAGGTAGGAAATTGTCCCAAGGCAGATGGCTAGGGCACAGGTGGGACCCATCATACATTCTTTCTCTCAATAATTATATTGCCTGGCTGTCTGTTGTCCAAAGTGTGGTAACAACTGCCTCAGACATGTCCAGTTTCATCATTATCTAAGGTCAGAAATTCAGGTCTTTTTACAAAACCTCTGATTAGAGTTGGATGAGGGGAGGGGTCACTGGTGCCTTGTTTAAGCTGCCAGATATGCAGGGTTAAACATGCAAGGTAGGGAGATTGCCCCCAGTTCAAGTGCCTCTGACCTGGTGGTCATCTCACCACTGAGGCTGGGGCTCCCCTCATGGCTTTTTTAAAAATTTAATCTGTATTGCATTTTTTCCCCATTACTATTTAGTCTCCCTATATTCTCTCCCCAGCAATGACTACACTGTTGTCCATGTCCATGAGTCCTTTTCCATCTTTGCTTCTTTTTCTCAGGTACAGCATTTACAATGTTATTTGCTGCTTCAGAAGACAAAGTAAAAACAACCCTAAACTGAAGCCATTATTATGGCCTCTTCTCAAAACAGGACCAGACTCTGTGGTCTGGCCAAGCTTAGCACCAATGCTGGAACTGGCTGAAACATCAGAACAGAGTTTCTATTATCACAAAGTGGCACTGCTGTGCTGAGTGGCTGAGATGCAGAAGAAACCCTCATCCAGAAGGCCAGGAACTGGGGTGGTTTGCAGCTGCAAGAAGTCTATCTTTTAAGGCCTGATGGAAGGACTGCCTTCAAAATATCTTTTTCATCCTGGCTATACAGCTTGGGACCTAGGCAGATAACTGCAGCAGTAGGTTTCCTGAACAGAGGCAGGCAGCTGATAATGGGTACAAAACTGCAGGCCGCAGACCTCTGGTTGGATTAATGTGGAGTGAACCGATGCATTCCTAAGACTACTAAGATTTCTCTAAACCCTTTCATGCTTGTTACAGCTCAACTGTCCTTTCCTTCCCATCCCACTCCAAATCCACATTGAAGCATCAAGTCCCAATACATCAGAATGTGAACTTATTTGGAGATGGGTTCTTTATAAAGGCGATCAAGTTAAAAATAATTCATTAGGGTGGGCCCTAACCCAATAGGACTGATGTCCTTATAAAAAGGGGAACTTTGGAAACACGTATACAGAGGGAGTATAATGTGAAGATACATGGGTAAGAGTCATGTGCAAGCTAAGGAGTGGATCCTGGAACAGACCCTTCATTTACTGCCCTCAGAAAGAACCAACCCTACTGACACCTTGATTATGGACTTCAAGCCTCCAGAACTATGTGACAATAACTTTCTCTTGTTTAAGTCACCAGTTCATGGTATTTTGTTATGGCAGTTCTAGCAACTAATATAATGCTTAATTCTTTTTTAAGTATATTTTCTTGATTATGCTATTATAGTTGTTCCATTTTTTTTCTATTCTTTATTTCCCTCCACCCTGCACCACCCCTAGCCTGCAGTATTCCCCCACCCCCTTAGTTCATGTCCATGAGTTGTACATATAAGTTCTTTGGCTTCTCTATTTCCTATACTATTCTTAACCTCCCTCTGTCTTTTTTTATGCCTACCAATTATGTTTCTTATTCCCTGTACTTTCCACTCCCCATTCTCCCCCTCCCCTTCCCCACTGCTAACCCTCCATGAGATCTCCATGTCTGTGATTCTATTCCTGTTCTAGTTATTTGCTTAGTTTTGGTTTTAGTTTTTTTAGGTTCAATTTTTCATAGTTGTGAGTTTGTTGTCATTTTGCTGTTCGTAGTTTTTGATCTTCTATTTCTTAGATAAGGTCTATTAACATTTCAATAAGGGCTTGGTGATGAACTCCTTTAACTTGACCTTATCTGGGAAGCGTTTTATCTGCCCTTCCATTCTAAATGAAAACTTTGCTAGATAGAGCAATCTTGGATGTAAGTACTTGCCTTTCACGACTTGGAATATTTCTTTCCAGCCCCTCTTGCCTGTAAGGTTTCTTTTGAGAAATCAGCTGATAGTCTGATGGGAAATCCTTTGTCTCCTTTCCTTTTGCTGCTTTTAAGATTCTTTTCTTATCTTTTATCTTGGGTAACTTAATTATGATGTGCCTTGGTGTGTTTCTCCTTGGGTCTAACTTCTTTGGGACTCTCTCGGCTTCCTGGACTTCCTGGAGGACTATTTCCTTCACTGAATTTGAGAAGTTTTCCTTCATTATTTCTTCAAATAAGTTTTCAATATCTTGCTCTTCCTCTTCCCCTTCTGGTACCCCTATGATTCAGATGTTAGAGCATTTAAAGTTGTCCTGGAGGTTCGTGAGCTTCTGTTCATTTTTTTTTTAATTCTTGTTTCTTCATTCTGTTCTGGTTGGATGTTTATTTCTTCCTTTTGTTCCAAATAATTGATTTGAATCCTGGTTTCTTTCCTGTTGCTGTTGGCTCCCTGTACATTTTCCTTTATTTCACTTTGTATAGCCTTCATTTCTTCCTTCATTTTGCAACCAAACTCAGTAATCTCTGTGCCTTGATTATCAGTGTTTTGAACTCTGCATCTGACAGGTTGTCTATCTCCTAGTTGCTTAGTTCTTATTCTGGAATTTTTATCTGTTCTTTTTTGGGCCATATTTCTTTGTACCTATTATGTTGTAAGATGTGGAGCCTTAGGTGTTTCCCAGGTCGGGGCAACTCTCTTTGCTGCAGTGTGGTGCTGTGTGGGAGGGGTCAGAGAGGGAACAATGCCATTGCTTTGTTCTGCTTTAGCCCTACTTTCTGTCACTTCCCTCACTAACCACAAGCAGATTGTGCCCTTTCAGGTGCTGATTCCCAGGTGGGTGGGTTTGTGTACCTTCTAGGATCCTGTGGGCCTCTCCAACAGACTCTCCTGTGAGAATGAGTTTCTCCCACCTTTACAACCCCAAGAGCATTTTACAACCCGAGGTTTTGAGTCTTTAACTTCCCAGTCAGACAGCCCCTGCCTCGCCCTGTGGTCTGTGGTCCACGGCCTTGCTGCACCTCCACTCGGCTGCCCGACTCTGCCCCTCCTACCAGTCTGGAAGTTTCTCTAGGTCCTTGGTTGCTGGAGTTCCATGCAGTTTGAATATCTGGCAGCTCTGGTTATTTTTTTGGTTTTAAATTTGTTGTTATCCTTTTGGTTGTGTGAAGCATAGCATTTCTACCATCTTGGCCAGAACTCTATAATGCTTAATTCTTAATTTTCTTGTAAGCTAGAACAACATTGACAAATTCAGTTTATTAATTTGTGATTTGAACTGAGACCTGAGCCTAATCTTCCAGGTCTCCACCTTCTTGGGAATAGGGTCACTCAGTAGAAAAAAATAATAGATAGAATATCTTGGTAAATATGAAGAAATCTATTAAACTAGGTTGTTTTATTTATTGGTTTTGAAATTAGCAGGGTGGGTGTCAACTTCTTTTAAGCCTATGTGACCATAACAAGAATACTCATTAGAATAAGAAGGCTTGAACTCTAGTTCTGGCTTTAAAGTGAACTTGGTAGATCAAGTAACTTTTCTGAGTCTCTGATAATCACTATAATGAGAGGTTATATGCTAAAAACCTTTATAGCATTAACATTGCAGAATGGATCATAGAGAGTTAGATGTGTTACAGGATGTCTCACAGGATGTCTCTCCATTCTAAATAACTTTATAGCAAACTTTCCATAAGCCCTGGGAATGACTGGATTGAATTCAAAACCCAGCTTTCACCCTGCACTGAGTTGAACAGTGTCCCTCAAAATTTATGTCTTCACTTTGACTGGTGTGGTTTAGTTCATTTGGTGTTGTTCCACAAAGCTAAAGGTTGTTGGTTCAACTCCTGGCCAGGGCGTATGCCTGGGTTGCAGGTTTGGTTCCTGGTCAGGGTAGATACAAGATGCAACTGATCGATGTTTCTCTCTCACCTGGATGTTTCTGTCCCTCTCTTTCATTCTCTTTAAAAATAAATAAATAAAATCTTCAAAAAATTTATGTTGACCGAGACCTGTGAATGTGATCTTATTTGGAAATAGGGTTGTGCAGCTGTAACCAAGTTAAGATGAGGTTATACTGGTTTAGGTGGGCTATGCTGCCATGACTGGTGTCCTTATAAGAGATAAATTTTAACAAATACATAGACACACAGGAAGAATGCCACATGATGATAGTGGCAGACACTAGAGTGATATGATGACAAACCAAGATTGCCAAGGACTGCTGACAACTACCAGAAGCAAGGCAGGGGCAAGGAAGGATTCTCCCCTAAAGCTTTCAGAGGAAACATGGCTCTGCTGATGGCTTGACTTCTAGCCTCCCAAAATGTGAGAGAATACATTTCTGCTGTTTTTAGCCACGCATTTTGTGGTATTTTGTTACGTCAGCCCTAGGAAACTAATGTACACCTCCTTCTCCCACATAACGATGGGAGATACAATGGACTCTCTACATCCTAATCAAATAGGGAATGATAAAGTATACTTTTCAAAGTGCAGAGCAATATGTTATTCTGAATATTGTATTACAGTATATATCAGGAGACCCTTTAAACTTTAGTTGCGGAATTGTTTATCTTTTTTTCCCTCACATCCCACTGCTAGTCCATCAGGAAATTTATGGACCCCAATTTCAAACTATAACTAAAATGTGAACACTTCTCTCCATCTTCACCACTAATACCCTGGTCCAAGCCACTATCATTTCTGACAGGGGTGACTGCCACAGCCTTCTGTTTTCCTCTCTTCCAATCTTGCTCTCCTAGTCTACTGTTAAAATAACAGATTTGACAAAATCTAGCATCTATTTACAATACAACTCTCATCAGAGAGGGAATAGAGGGAACATATTTTAACATAATAAATGCCACATACAAAAACCCCACAGTTATCATACCCAGTGGGGAAAACCTAAAAGCATTTCCTTAGATCAGAAACAAGACAGGGATTCCATTTTCACCACTCTTATTCAACACAGTACTGGAAGTCCTAGCCACAGCAATGAGATAAGAAAAATAAATAAGCAGCATCCAAATTGGAAAGGAAGAAGTAAAATTGTAATTATATACAGATGATATAGTAATATATATAGAGAATCCTAAATATTTCTCCAAAATATTAGAAATAATAAATGAATTCACTAGAGGAGCAGGATACAACATTAATATTCAAAATTAAAATGCATTTTCATACACCAATAATGAACTATCAGAAAAGGAAGCCAAACAAAAAATCCTACTTACAATTGCCTCAAAGAAAATAAAATACCTAGGAACATATTTTTAAAAATATTTTATTTATTTATTTTTAGACAGAGAAGAAGGGAAGGGAGAAAGGGAGAGAAACATCAATGCGTGGTTGCCTCTCAATGCCCCCAACTGGGGACCTGGTCCACAACCCAGGCATGTGCCCTGACTAGGAATCCAACTGGTGACCCCTCAGTTTGCAAGCTGGCACTCAATCCACTGAGCCACACTGGCCAGAGCCCTAGAAATAAATTTAACCAAGGAGGCAAAGACCTGCACTATGAAAATTAGAAGACATTGGAGAAAGAAAATTAAGAAGATACAAATAAATGGAATGATGTACTATGTTCATAGATAGGAAGAATAACATAGTTAAAATTCCCATACTACCCCAAATAATCTATAGGATCCGTGCAATTCCTATCAAAATACCAATGCTGAAAATGGCAGCATAAATTAATGTACTTGCATCCTCTAACAACCACATCAAAACCAACTAAACTACAGAACAATCATCATTCAGAACCACCTGAATTCTAGCTAAAGAGAAGTTCTACAACTAAGGATATACAGGAGAAGCCACATCAAGACTGGGCTGGTCCTGCACCCATGTGTAGTGGATAAAAATTGGGAGCAGTATCTCAACTGCAGAGGTCTTCCCTGAGGAGTGAGGGGTCCCAGCCCAACACCAGACTTCCTGTCCAGGGTTCCAGTGCCAGGAAGATCAGTCCCCATAAACTTCTGGCTGTAAAACCAGTGGGGATTGTGGTTGACTGAGACAGAAGCCATTTGGAGTCCCAGGTGTTCCTCTTAAAGGGCTTGAACAGAAACATATTCAGACTCACTGGCTCTGGCTCCAGCATTGGGGCAGCAGCTCAAAAGACACCAGGGACATATGAGGAGGTACAGAAGTGGGACACATGGAGAAGAATGGAAGTGTCTGGCATCAGGGCAGGGGCAGCTTTCTCCCAGACAGAAATATTGGCAGAGGCTATTGTTTCTTTTCTGAGCCCTTCTTTCACAGCATCAGAAGGCTCCATCAATCTGGCTCACACTGTTAACCCTTCCCTGGTGATTCCTGGAGAACCCCTACCCACGCTGTTACCAGTGGCTTTTCCATAGGAATGGCCTGTCTTGGCTCATGCTTCAGATTTCCCTAAAATCTCTTAAAGAAGCAGCATCTGGCTTCAGCAGGCACCATATCTTTTGCTAAGTGGGCCCAGGTCTGTCATTATCAGCAGCCAGACTTAGTTCTCAGCTTGCCCTATCCTGGAAATATCCAGGTTAGTATGGGTGACAGCCATCTGAAGATCACTTTATAGATCATGCGAGGTGGCTCACCCAGTGGACAGCTTCAGACCACATCTAAGCACCACCCAATTACCTCCACAAGTGACATAATCAAGTAGTAAACACAGCTGGTATCAGAATACTGCTGAAGTATATCCTGCTTCATGGGGTGGTTCCCTGCACAGCTGATTCTCCATAGTGGTTGCAGCCAGTCATTCCAATCAATGGGCTCGTATTAAATCTCTCTCATTGATATGCCAACAGCAATCAAGTCTCAACTACAAGAGAGGGTGTACACAGCCCACATGGGGGGTGGGTGATGCATCTGGAGCACCCAGCTTGGGTGATTTGGAGAGGCTGCATCACTGGACCCAATAGGACAAATACTACATAAGGCTACTACACCAACCCTGGGTAATATAGCAGCTCTACATAATACATACATTCAAACACAAAAAGGCTGCTAAACTGAGGAGACAAAGAAATATGTCCCAAATATTTCTTTGAAACTCTAGAAAAAGAGCTAAACAAAATAGAGACAAGCAATCTACTAAATGCAGAGTTCAAAACACTGGTTATAAGGATGCTCAATGAACTTAGGGGAAGAGTAGATGAATTTAGTGAGAACTTCAACTATTAAAAAAAAGGACATGGAAACCATGAAAAAGAACCAGTCAAATTACCTAAATGCAAATGAGCTGAATTCACCAATAAAGAAGCACAGAGTAGCAGACTGGATCAAAAAGCAAAACCCAACCAATACATTGCCTTCAGAAGACACATCTAAGCTGCAAAGACAAAGGTAAGATTCAAAGCAAAAAGGTGAAAAATTATTCTCCAAGTGAATAACATGCACATAAAAGCAGGAATAGCCATACTTGTATTTGACAAAATAGATTTCAAGACAGCAAAGGTAACAAGAAACAATGTTAGACATTTTATAATGATAAAGGGGATGCTACATCAAGAAGACACAACTCTTAATATATATGCACCAAATGGGGAGCCCCAAAATATATAAAGCAACTACAAACAGAACTCAAGGGAGAAGACCAAAGCATAATCATAGTTGTGGAAATTAATACTCCATTGACAGCTTTACATATATCATTCAAACAGAAAATTAATAAATGACACATTAAGCCAGATGGACATAACTGACATTTACAGAGCCTTTCTCCCCAGAACATCAGATTATATTGTACATTCTTCTCCAGTGTACATGGAACGTTCTCAAGGAAAGACCATATGTTGGGTCATAAAACTAGCCTCAACAAATTCAGGAAGATATAAATTATACCAAGCATATTCTCTGACCACAGTGTCTTGAAATCAGAAATTAATTGTAAAAAGGAAGTAAAGAGACCCACAAATATGTGGAGATTAATCAAGATACAACTAAAAAATGACTGGGTTAAAGAAGACAAAAAAGGTGGGATCTACATAAATATAGAGACGAATGAGAATACAACATATCAGAACTTCTGGGATGCAAGACACTGAAATTAAGAACAATCTAACAATAGCCAGAGAGGAGGGGAAAGGGGACACTGGGGGGAAGGGTTTTCAGGAACAACTCTAAAGGACACATGGACAAAACCAAGGGGGAGGGGGAAGCAAGGGAGGGAGGGAGGATTGGCTGGGGTGGGGGGAAGTGGTGGGGAGAAAATGTAGACAACAACAACAATAATTTAAAAAAATCTTCTGAGATGCAGTGCAAGCAATAATAAGAGGGAAGTTTATATTGTTACAGGCCCATCTCAAGAAACAAGAGAAATCCCAAGTAAACAACCTGACATTATATCTTAAAGAATTAGAAAAAGAACAAAAGCAACTCAAAGTCAGCAGAAGAAAGGAAATAGAAATTAGAGCAGAATTGAATGAAATAGTGAACAAAAATACTATATGAAAAATTAATACAACAAAGGGCTGATTCTTTGAAAAGATTAATAAAATTGACAAACCCATGGCTAGACTTACTGAGGAAAAAAGAGAGGAGATCCATATAAACAAAATTAGAAATTAAAGAGAAGAAATTACCACAGACATCACAGATATATAAAGGATAACACTAGAATACTATGAAAGACTATATACCACCAAATTCAATAACTTAGAAGAAATGGGTAAGTTCCTAAGAATATATACTCTTCCTAGAATGAATCATGAAGAACTGGAAAGTCTAAATAGACTGATCAGCAGAAAGGAGATTGAAACAACCATCAAAAACCTCCCCCAAAATAAAAGTCCAGGCCTAAATGGCTTCACCAGTGAATTCTACCAAACATTCAAAGAAGACTTGAAACCTACCCTTCTCAAACTCTTCCAAAAATTGAAGAGGCAATACTTCCTAACACATTTATGAGGACCACATGACACTGATACCAAAACCTGACAAGAATAACACAGAAAAGAAAACTATAGACCACCATCTCTGATGATTACAGATGCAAAAATCCTAAACAAAATACTAGTAAATTCAATACAACAATACATTAAAAAATACATCATTATCAAGTGGGATTCATCCCAGGTGCACAGGATGGTTCAACATATATAAATCAATCAATGCGATATACCACATTAACAAAAATAATCATATGATCTTATCAATAGATGTAAAAAACATTTGACAAGATAAAACATCCATCCATTTATGATTTAAAAACTCAAGAAGATAGGTATAGAAGGAAAGTACCTCAACATACTAAGGGCCATAGATGACAAAACCTCAGCCAATATCATATTCAATGGTGAAAAATGAAAAGCTTTTCCTCTAATTTCAGGAGCAAAACAAGGATGCCCAGTCTCACCACTATTATTCAATATAGTTCTGAAAGTCCCAGCAGAGTAATGAGGCAAGAGAAAGAAATAAAAGATAGATAAATTGGGAAGGAAGAAGTAAAAGTATCACCTTTTGCAGAGGACATGGCTCTGAATAAGAAAACAATTCCTTTTACAACTGCAACTGAAAGAATAAGATACCTAGGAATAAACATAACAAAAGAGTGAAAGACCTATACAATAAAAACAATAAAGCATTATTAAAAGAGATTAAAAAAACAATAAAATGCAAATATATTCCATGCTCATGGATTGGAAGAATCACATAGTTAAAATGGCCATATTATTAAAAGCAATATACAGATTTAATGTATTCCCCATCAAAATCCCAATGTCATTTTTTAAAGATATAGAACAAAATTTTATCAGATTTGTATGGAACCACAAAAGACCCCCAAAGAGCAAAAGCAATCCTGATAAAAAAGAACATAGCCAGAGGTATCACACTACCTGATTTCGAATTATACTACAGAGATACAATAATCAAAACAGTATGGTATCGGCAGAAAAACAGATCAGTAAAACAAAACTGAGAGCCCAGAAATAAAACCGCATGTATATGGGCAGATAATTTTCAACAAAGGAACCAAAACACACAACAGAGAAAAGATAGCCTCTTCAGTAAATGGTGCTGGTAAAATTGGGAAGCCACATACGAAAAATGAAAGTAGATAATAGTTTGTCCCCATGTATGAAAATGAATTCAAAATAGATCAAAGACCTAAATATAAGATCTGATACAATAAATTACATAGAAGAAAACATAGGTACTAAAATTATGGACTTTGATCAAAGAGAATATTTTATGAATTTGACTCCAGAGGCAAGGGAAGTAAAGGCAAAAATAAGTGAATGGGATATTAAACAAGCAATTGGACTCCTAAGGGGGTCAGTGTATTGCAAACAGTTCTGCAGAGCACCCTGGGTGGCTCTAGGGAGAAGCAACATTTTAAGGATACCTGTAAGAAGGGCCTTAGTAGGCCTTACTAAGTCTCCTAAAGTGTATGTTCAAACAACTGCCACAGCAGCAAGCAATTTGATTGAAGTATTTGTTGGTGGTCAATCTGTCATGGTGGAACTGGGAACTACTGTCTTTCAAGCTTGTGAAAAG
The DNA here is from genome assembly GCA_004027475.1 of Anoura caudifer. Taxonomy (NCBI): domain Eukaryota; kingdom Metazoa; phylum Chordata; class Mammalia; order Chiroptera; family Phyllostomidae; genus Anoura; species Anoura caudifer. The sequence goes on along the minus strand of PVKU01003407.1, from coordinate 109,869 downwards.
GTTGGCATGCAGATCCTTCAAATCTGTTATCATGAAAGGTTGTCAATTGCTGGAAACTGCAGGATGTGCCTTGTTGAAATTGAGAAAGCTCCTAAGGTTGTAGATGCTTGTGCCATGCCAGTAATGAAAGGTTGGAATATCCTGACAAACTCAGAGAAAACTAAGAAAGCCAGAGAAGGTGTGATGAAGTTCTTATTAGCAAATCACCCACTGGAATGTCCTATTTGCAATGAGGAAGGTGAATGTGATCTGAAGGACCATTCCATGATGTTTGGAAGTTTTAGGAGCCAATTTTTAGAGGGGAAACGTGCTGTAGAAGACAAGAATATCGGGCCACTGGTAAAGACCATTATGACTAGATGTATACAGTGCACTTGCTGCATCAGGTTTGCAAGTGAGATTGCAGAAGTAGATGATTTGGGAACAATAGGCAGAGGAAATGATATGCAAGTTGGTACACACATTGAAAAGATGTTTATGTCTGAACTGTCTGGGAATGTCATTGATATCTGTCCTGTAGGTGCTCTGACCTCTAAGCCCCATGCCTTTACTGCCTGGCCTTGGGAAACAAGAAAGACAGAATCCATTGATGTAATGGATGTGGTTGGAAGTAATATTGTGGTAAGCACAAGAACCGGGGAGGTGATGCGAATTTTGCCAAGAATGCATGAGGACATCAATGAAGAGTGGATCTCTGATAAGACCAGATTTGCCTACTGGGCTAAAACATCAAAGACTTACTGAGCTGATGGTCAGAAACAAAAAAGGGCTTTTAAATTACACTTCCTGGGAGGATGCACTCTATTGTGTAGCTGGAATGTTGCAGTTTTCAAGGCAAAGATGTGGCAGAAATTGTAGGTGGCTTGATGGATGCTGAAGCCCTAGTAGTTCTCAAAGATTTGCTTAAGAGAGTGAACTCTGACACCCTGTGCACTGAAGAGATCTTCCCCACTGCAGGAGTTGGTACAGATTAGTGTTCCAATTATGTTCTTAATGCTACAGTTGCTGGTGTGGAAGAGGCAGATGTTGTTCTTCTCATCAGTACAAATCCACATTTTGAGGCATCACTGTTTAATGCTAGAATTTGAAAGAGCTGGCTTCATAACAACTTAAAAGTGGCACTTATAGGCAGCCAAGTGGATCTCACTTACAGATATGACCATCTGGGAGATTCCCCCCAAATTCTTCAGGATATTGCTTCCAGTAGCCATTTATTCAGCCAGGTCCTAAAGGAAGCTAAAAAAACCTATGGTGGTTTTAGGCAGTTCTGCACTCCAAAGAAATGATGGGGCAGCAATTCTTGCAGCTGTCTCCAGCATTGCTCAGAAGGTTCGGATGAACAATGGTGTTGCTGGTGATTGGGAAGTTATGAATATCCTTCACAGGATTGCAAGCCAAGGAGTTGCTTTAGATCTTGGCTATAAACCTGGGGTGGAAGCAATTCGAAAGAACCCTACCAAAGTGCTATTTCTCCTAGGAGCAGATAGAGGTTGTATCATTTGACAGGATTGCCAAAGAATTGTTTCATTATTTATCAAGGATATCATGGTGATATTGGAGCTCCTATAGCTGATGTTATTCTCCCAGGCGCTGCTTACATGGAAAAATCTGCTGCTTATGTCAATACCAAGGGCCAAGCTCAGCAGACTAAAGTAGCAGTGACACCTCCCGGCTTGGCAAGAGAAGACTGAAAATTATAAGAGCCCTCTTGGAGACTGCAGGTATAACTCTTCCATTCAATACTCTGGATCAAGTAAGGAACAGATTGGAAGAAGTCTCTCCTAATCTTGTTTGATATGATGACGTTTAAGGAGCTAATTGTTTCCAGCAAGCAAGTGAGCTCTCTAAGCTAGTGAACCAGCAACTTCTTGCTAATCCCCTTGCTCTACCTCAGCTAACAATAAAAGATTTCTACATGACAGATTCAATTAGCAGAGCCTCACAGACAATGGCCAAATGTGTTAAAGTTGTCACAGAGGGCAGCCAGGCAGTAGAGGAACCATCCATATGCTGAAACAGCTAGGAACCCAGTTTTGTTACAGATACTTAATGGACAATTATGGTGGAGTGATCTCTTAGAGGTTTAGCTCTTTAAAAAATAATCGGAATGATGTAATATTTAAGGTTCTATCATGCTAATTTGGAAACAATATTGAAACCATCAGAGAACTTTGAAGTTTCAAAAAAATTATGATTGTATGTAAACATTAAATAGTTTAATAAAACATGTATACAGGTCTCTTTCATGTAAAAATATAAATGAATGGGACTATATTAAACTAAAAAGCAAAAGGAAACAGCAACAAAACAAAAAGGCAACACACTGAATGGGAGATGATATTTGCAAACAATAGCTCTAACGTAAGGTTAATATCTAAAATATGTAAAGAACTCATAAAACTCAGCACCAAAAACCTAATTAAAAAATGGGCAGAGGACCTGACAGACATCCCTCCCAAGAAGACATACAAACAGCCAACAAATATATGAAAAGATGTTCAACTTCACTAGCTATTAGGAAAATGCAAAACAAAATTACAATGATATTTGTAACCTTACACTTAATTGAATGGCTATTATTAACAAGACAGGTAACAACAAGTGTCGGAAAGGTAGAGAAAAGGAAATCCTCATTCAATGCTGGAATGTAGACTGTTAGAGCCAGTATGTAAAATAGTCTGGCAGTTCCTTAAAAAATTAAGAATAGTATTACCATATGACCCAGCAATTCCTCCCTTGGTATCTACCCCCAAAACTTGAAGGCATCTATTTGCAAAGATAGATGTAATCCCCTATGCATTGCAGTGTTATTCACAGTGGCTAAGACCAAAATGTCCTATAATAGAGGATTGGATAAAGAAGATGTGGTATGTATAGACACTGGAATGCTACTCAGCCATAAGAAAAGATGAAATGTTGCCATTTGCAACAACATGGATGGACCTAAGTATACTGTTCTAAGTGAAATAAGTCAGTCAGAAAAAGCTAAGAACCATATAATTTCACTCATATGTGGAATATAAAACTGAAACTCAAACAGCTGTGTGGTGGTTGAGAGAAGGGAGGTAGTGGGGGCCTAATACATGGTGACAAAGGATGGTTTGATTTTGGGTGATGGGTATACAGTGCAGTGTACAGATCTTGTTTCATAGACGTGTACACTTCAAACATGTACACAATGACCCTAATTGACCAGTATCCCTCCAATAATGTAATAATTTTTTTTTTTAAAGGACCAGTCACCCTGGCTGGTGTAGCTCAGCGGATTGAGCGTGGGCTGTGAACCAAATGGTGGCTGGTTTGATTCCCAGTCAGGGCACATGCCTGAGTTGCAGGCCAGGTCCCCAGTAGGGGAAAGCATGAGGCAACCATACATTGATATTTCTCTCCCTCTCTTTCTCCTTCCCTTCCCCTCTCTCTAAAAATAAATAAATAAAATCTTAAAAAACAAAAAAGGACCAGTCATAAATGAAGAATACATTAATTAAAATAAATAATATTTTACAGTAATCAACAGTAGAGTAGATGAAGCAGAGGATGAAAGAAGAGATTTGGAAGATGAGGAAGCAGAAAATTCCCAATGAGAACAGCAAAAAGGAAAAAAGTGTTAAAAAAATAAGGGTAGTATAAGGAGCTTCTGGGAAAACTTCACACATATTGGCATCATGGGGATGCTGGAATAAGAAAAGAAAGTGCAAGGAATTGAAAACCAATGTGAAAAAAATGAGAGAAAACTTCCCTAACCTGGTGAAGGAAATATAGACATACAAGCCTAGGAAGCACAAAGAGTCCCATACAAGACGAGCCCAAGAGGCTCACAACAAGACACAACATAATTAAAATGTCAAAGTTCAAAGACAAAGAGAGAATATTAAAAGCAGCAAGGGAAAAACAGTTACTTACCTACAAGGGAGCTCCCATAAGAATGTCAGCTGATTCCCCTACAGAAACTTTGCAGGTCAGAATGGACTGGCAAGAAATATTCAAAATGATGAAGAGCAAGGAGCTAAAATTACCCTACACAACAAGCTATCATTTAGAATTGAAGGACATCTAAAGAGCTTCTCAGACAAGAAGAAGCTAAAGGAGTTCATCACCACCGAACCAGTATTATATTAAATGTTAAAAGGTCTTCTTGAAGAAGAGGAGGGGGAAAAATAACACACATGAATAATAAAATGGCAATAAATACATGTATATCAACAATTGAATCTAACAAACAAAATTAATGAACAAACATAAAGAAATAGATTCACAGATACAGAGAACATTTTCACGGTTGCCAGATGGGTGAAGGATTGGAGAGGACAGATACAAAGGTGAATGTAATTGAAAAATCAAAAATCAAAAATCAAAAATCAAAAATACCAATGGCCTTTATCACAGGACTAAAACAAGTAATCCCAAAATTTATATGGAACAACAAGAGACCCCAAATTGCCCCGGTAATCTTGAAAAAGAGGAACAAAGTTGGAGGTGTTATACTACCTGTTATTAAACTATACATGGCCATAGTAATCAACAAAGCATGGTACTGGCATAAAGAAAGATATATATCAATGGAAAATAATAAAGAACCCAGAAATAAATTCTATATGTTCAATTAATCCATGACTAAGAAGGCAAGAATATACAATGGGGATAAAGAAAGTTTTTTCAGTAAGTAGTGTTGTGAAAACTGGACAGATACATGCAAAAAATTAAACGTGACCACTTCCTTATGTCATATACAAAAATAAATCAAAATGGATTGAAGACTTAAATATAAGACCAAAATAATAAAAATACTAGAAGTAAACAGAGACATAGACTCTCTGACCTTGAGCTTTTATTTTTTTTGGAAATATCTCCTTGAACAAGGGAAACAGAAAAAAATGAAAAACAAATGGGACTATGCCAAACTAAAAGTTTTTTCAAAGTAAAGAAAACCATCAACAAAACAAAAAAAGAACCTACAGAATAGAGGATATTTGTCAATGATTCATCTTGTAAGGGGATATTATCCAAAATTTATAAAGAACTAATACCACTTAATACACCAGAAACAAATAATTCAATTTAAAAAATAAGCACATGGGTCTTCTGGTCAAGACGGCAGAGTAGGCAGACACGGCACACTTCTTTGCACAACCAATTCAAAATTACAACCAAAATATAGAACCATCACTCAGAATAATCAGAAATGGAATTGAATGGAAGTCTGACAACTACAGAATTAAAGAAACCACATTCCATCCAGACTGGTAGGAGGGAGGCAGACAGGGAACAGGCTGGTCCCTCACCCACATGTGGTGATTTAAAATTCAGGAGGGAAAGCTCAGGAGTGAGGATTCTCAGCCCCATACCAGGACCTACAGCTCAGGGTTCCAGTGCCATGAAGTTAAGACCCCACAACTTTTGTCTATAAAAACCAGCAGGGATTGAGTTGTTGGAAGAAACTTCTGGAGCCCTAAGCAGTTTCTCTTAAAGAACCCAACACAGGCTCACCTGCTCAGACTCACTCTCTCTGAGCTCCAGCACTGGGGTAGCAGCTTGAAAGGCATCAGTAGTATACAGAGAGAAACTGAAGCATCTTGCATCAAGGTAAGCTGAGGCCATTGTCCCTTTCCTAAACCCTCCACCACAGAGCAGGGAAGCTGGTGCCATATCTGAGACTCCATCAACCTGGCTAACACTGTTTGACCTGTCTGGAAATTCCCAGAGACTCTGCCCCACCCAACTTTGCCCACCCAAGCTGTTTTGCCATATGAATAGCGGGTCTTGGCTCATGATTCACAACTTCCTAAATCCTCTCAAACAAGCAACAGCTGGCCTCAGTGAGCCTCAGGGCCAGCATAGCAGCAGCCAGCCTAGATTCACAGCTTGGCTTCACCTAGGAATCTCCAAGCCCAGCACAAGTAATAGCCATCTCAGATTGCTTTATAGCTCATTCAGGGTGGCCCCAGACAAAACACAGGTGGAGGATGACCTTGGCCTCGAAACCTCAGATCAGTGCACCCAGTGGACAGCTACAGACAACATCGGATCACCATCACCCTGCCCCCATGTAACAGGGTGCAGCCAAGAGGGGGGCCCCAAATAGGGATTTAGAATGGGGTCCAGAACTCAAGGTGTCCAGGAAACATTAGAAAGATATATAGGATGTCCTCACCAACCCCCTTCCCCACCGCCCTGACAGGTGTGAGTTGGGGGAACAGACACATGGAGCAGGGCCATTGAGAGCTGTTTTGCATAGCAACAACTTTGCAGTTAACCTCTGGCATGGTCATTTAAATATCTATAACCTTTAACTGGTTTCATAGATGTTAAATAGCCGTGGCCATGCTTTGAGCCAGGGGAATGGAAATGACTTCCACCCAAGATGTAATCAGGCAGCTTCCCCTGGTTACAGTGCCTATGTGAGAGCTTGGAGATGACTGGCTCCATGACATGGGGCCATACTGCTTGGACTCCACATGCCAGGTGGTGCTGTTTGGAACAGAAGAACCACCCAGCCAAGCTGCCAGACAGCCTAACAAATCACTGTTGATTTAAGCCACAATATTATAAAAGAGTTTTAATGAAGTTGTTGATTTTAATGCAGCAGTAAGTGAAACACAGGATTTATAAGAGAAAGGGAAAAATACTGCATTCTGGAAATAGTAAATTTTATTTGTATATTTTTGTGGTAAACTGATTAGTTGGCACCTAGCAACTCCAGGAATGCTGAAAAAAAACTATTTTTGTTGTTTATTAATTCTCAAAATCTTGAGGGTATACTTATGGAGTTAACTTGAATGTTTGCCAGTGTCCTTTTGATATCATCTTTGACCTTGTTAGTTGGGTTTGTATAGCTTCCCTTATTAGAATTTTAAAGAAGAAAACCCAGAGATTGGAAAAGACAATCTCGAGGGGACTGAGAGGATATTAAGTCTTCCCCCCCACAAAATTTTCCCCTCAATTAAAAACAGCAGTCTGTCCAGCCCTTTAGTCAGGAATGCTCTAAATATGGAATGCCCTAAGCAAGCTCAGCTCCTTCACAGACAATCCTAGAGCCTGAGTTCCATTCATGGCCCTGCACCGAGAAGCAGGTGTGAAGGGACACAAGGATCCTGGACATGTGAACTGCTCAGTGGGGCCAAGTTGTCGATGGAGACTGGATCTCTCTGAATGGTGGGAGTAGGAGGATGATAAAGACAAAGGAGAAATTAGCTGGTGACAGAGAATACAGACAGAAACAGAAGAAAATGAAATTAAGAGTTGAAATACTCACAGACTCGCCAAAGTGAAACAAAATTAAACTTTATTTGGAAGATAGGATGAATCCATCACTGGTTATTGGAGCTCTGTGGCTGCACTTTCTCCTCAGTAAGGTGGGCTGTGTTTGGCAGGGACTGTGGTGGTTTGGAATCTGGAAAGATGAGCAGAGTTAAAGTTTTCTAAGGCTGTGACACCTCTCATGTCAACCCAGAACTCACCTATGTGTCCTCTTCAGCCCTCTGTCCCCCATCATCCCTATCTGCCTGTCATATCCCACATATTTGTCTACTTTTTACCTGCCTGGCTCCTTAGATGGGCCTCAGGCCGGTCTCCCCAGAGGACATGCCCAGGATCATTGAGGAACCGTTGGCTGCGCTGGCATGTTAGGCAGGTCTGTACTGTCCAGCGCTGTCCCCTGCAGCCTGGAATGAAAGTAGGAAAATGGAAGAGTGCCTTGGTTTAGGAGAAGTAAAGGGGTCCTGTACCCAGTTTTGTCTCCACCATTTTCTAGTAGGAATTCCACCTCTCCCCTACTTTGAATGCAAATTTGATAGTGTGAGATCCCTGCATAAACTCTCATTTTCTTCACATCACCACAGCCTCTCATCTCAAGGTCAACACACAAAGCTAGAATTTCCATCTGCTGCTATCTCTTATCATGAATCTCACCACCACTGGCATAAGTAACAGCATTTTACTCCCCAAATTAAAGCATTTTTCTACACTATTTTGTTGCTATCTTAGCCTGTCCCATCACACTACAACTTCAATGAGAATAATGAATCAATTACAATGCTTGGCACATCTTAGGGAAAAAAAAATTGCTGCATTAATGGCAATGAATCGTCCTCCATGATGCCAAATAACATCTATTCTTACACACAGGTGAGGTTGCCTCACCTGGCAACATTTTTCCTGTCCTGGGGGAATTAACAACTTAATTCAAGAGTGGGACAAAGTCGACTCCTACTCTTGCGAATCCCACAGCAAACATCCATCCAAAGCGAGGGTCACTTGCCCTCCAGCGCTCCCTACTTATCCACCCCGATATGTGCACTCACGTCTCTGGCGCTGTGTGCAGGTCAGACCAGGGAGGAGGAGGGAAAAGCAGCCTCGACAGACTGTCCTCTTCACTGAGGGATCCCTGCGGGAGGAGGGGAAGGTGGTATGCACACCCGCTCTTACGTTCTCTCCCCCCATCACCCCAGCCCGCAGGCCGCTGTGCTCTGTGCCTCTCACCGCCGCAAGACGAGACGCCTGGCGATGGTCTTCTCCGTATGGCAATAGAACCTCGCCAAAGCCTGGTTCTCAGGGTCCTGCGAGAGGACGCAGTGGGCAGCCTAGGGAAGGGGCGGTCACTCGGGGGCTGGCGGCACCAGGGCCCTCCCTGAGCACCCCCTTCGCGGACTCACCTGGTACAGGAAGCTGAGCCTCTGGAAAGCCTCACGGTCCTTCACCTGCCCCGCCATTCAGGTAACACAAGAGCCCCAGGCCTAAGGCCTGCAGGCCCCACCCCTCAGACACGCACCAGCGACAGCGCAAAGCCTCCTGGGCAGCGCAGCTCCCAAGCGCTTGGCGCTCCGCTGTCGTCCTTACTCTGGCGCCACCTTGCGGCCTCACAGATCCATCTGTTTGAATTGCATTCTAAGCCAGGGTCTGTATATGAGTTCTAGCACCCTTCTAGTCTTACTCAAGCCCATGATCAGTTATATTAGGTAGACTGGAGCCCATGATCAGTTATACTAGGTAAAGACTGGAGAGGCTAGTAGAACAGGAGAGGATCTCAAACTGCTACACATCTTCAGGACAGAAGACAGGTCCTTTGGCAGCTAGGGTGGGGAGATGGTTCTGTGCAATTTAAACCCAGACAGACCTTCTGCCCTACTCTCTGCAGCCAAAGGTGGATATCTGGAAGATCTACAGGTAGAAGGAACAGCAGTTACACATTTAAAAAAAAATCACTGGTGTCAGTGGGCATGAAATCGAAAGGATCATGAGGGTGGTGGAGTGAAGGAAGAGGGCTCTGGGCCCTCAGAGAACACAGCTCTTTTCCACTTAACGAACACATTTCCCATTATGCAGTGCTAAACACACAGCAGGTGATCCTCACTAACTCCTAGTCATAGGTACTGGGACACAGAAACCCGACAACAGTATCTCCTGCCCCTGAAACTACACCCCACCCCCAACACAGACAGACATGGATCACAATCCCTCCCTCTGACCTTCCTGTGTCCCATTTGTTCTTTTTGGCATCCTGTTTGCCTCTGCTTCATAGTTAAGGGCCACCAATTCCTGAGATCAGAGTAGAGGGATGTGAGCTGGAGGAGCAGAACATGAATGAACCCTGAGACAGGAAGAGGGCAGCTTACATCAGGGGAGGCTGAGGTCTTTCTCCCCTCTCAAACCCCATTAGGCTGGGTAGGGGACCAGGACTCCAGCTCAGAAGTGGCTGAAACCTTTTCAGGAATGAGTTTCACAAGTATCGCCAGAATCAAATGAAAGAAGTATGCTTAAAATGTAGGTGGACCACAGACCTTGAACAACACTAAGGGTAAGCCCAGGAACATGCATTTTTAACAGTGATTCGTATACATCAAGAGAAACAGTTGTCAAATTACCACACAACACAGAGATCACTTCAGTGGATCCTTTGTTCCATATTGTTTTACCAACCAAAGCATCTTGCCACAAAGAACCACAGTCAAGGCACGAAGGTAAGAGGAGAGTCTGAACAGAGTCCTGTTGAGGTGGTAGGAGGAACTTAAATGTCCTCACTAAGCTGCAGTTTCTTATCCCAACTTTCTGTGAACCCCATTAGCCAAGCAGCAGATAGTCCAAGTCATTTTAGTTTGGTTTGGCATGTATTACTTTACCTTTTTTGACAACATATGTACCCTAGAGGTTGTTTATTTTGGCCTAACATTAAATGATTTACATTCTCTGATAGAGGAAATGGCAAACGGTGAAGGATGGTAGCAAACAAGCAAAAGACTGGCTCCTGTGAACACTAGTTCCAGGCCAGATGCACACAGGCACAAGGAAGTTGCCCATCTCATCCTTCCCTATACATGCCACCCTCTTCTACCCTGTCCTCAGAGTGAGGAAGACTCCATTTCCTTTCTCCATTTCTGGCTTAGACACCTTAGCCAGGTAATAAGGCTAACGACTTGGGAGTAACTATTTAGTAACATTCTTTAAGGCCAGAGCTTTGGATAGAAATCTGTTTCTCTTTCTTTAATACCTGACTCTCTCCTTTCCAAGGTCCCCTGGGAAAGCAGCTAAAGGGTAGACTGTCTTGCAGAATCTCAGCACCTCACCCCTGAAGAGGAAGGTGACTTCTTGGAGACAATCAACTATAAGGAGGCAGGCAATAAGTGACTTCTGCTGAAGGCTGAGATAGGGACCTGGGTCCTCCTCTCCTTCATTCTCACTCTCTCCTCTGGCCAATCTACTGACAATGGCAACCTCACTCTGGGTATAGAAGATCAAAGAAATCCTCTCCACTTCATTAGTCTCTAGGGATTTTCTCCTTTAGCCACCTTCCCCAACCCTCTTTCTAAATTTTTGATGTTCAATCTCTGCTCTTGGAAAAACTCAACTTCTAGACCCGCGAAAGCAACTGTCATTCATTTTCATTTCAATCTAGAGGTATACACACCTCTGTGCTCTTCCTCAAGAAACACAACTATTCAGGGTTTAAAAACCCCCAACATATCGGGGGTTCTGTTTCCTCCTCTGGTCTGAGCATGTCAGACTCTCCCAGAGATTTTTTGTTTCTGGAAAAGCCTCTCCTTCCTTCCCAACCTGTCCTGTGTAATAGAAAACCTGATAAACTTCAGGGGAGATAATCCCCTGGGAACTAGCTCCTCACTCAGTTAGGGAGGAAACGTAGCTGTGCTCTCATCCTAGACCAGTCCTACCTACACCTCCACATAAACCATTCTAGAAACCAAGGTGTTTCTCCCAGATGGTTCAGGACTGGAACCAGGCAGACATGACGACATTCCAGCAGGTCACAGGAAGGAAGGCCCATTGCTCTTGGTCCTGCCTCATTCCAGTTATTCCCATGTCCCTACCTGTCACTCCCAGTCTGTTGGGGGCCTGATGGTAAGTGGTGCAGCATTCTTCCTTCCAGCCCGGATGCCCGGGTAGAAGAGGGGCCACAGTTTCTCAGTAAAAGTATCAGTGAAGGTGTAGATATGGGAGCGGTCTGTGACATTGTAAAAAGACAGTGTGCCGGCCTCATAGTCTAGGAATATGCCCACCCGCTTGGGTTTCACCTTGATGTGCAAAGGAGTAAAAGGCGTGGTGGTGGCTGCATATTTGTCCCCATTCCACAGTCGCACCCGCCAGTAGCCAGTCTCAGGTAGTGGGGTCAGCTCGCCCTTTCGGCTCACAGAATCCCGGCACACACCCACTGCCCAGTGGGTCTTGTCTCCCACCTCTACTTCCCAGTAGTGTCGACCTGAGGTGAAACCCTCAGTAGCCAGGACGCAAGGATAGAAGGTGAAACGCCGTGGTGTGTCAGGTAGATCCCGGAGTCTTGTCTCCACAAACTTGACGCTCTTACGATCTTCTGACAGAACTAGGTTAGGATGAGCAGTCTCAGGGTCCAAGGTCACATCCGCTGGCGGGAGAAGCCAGAGTGGGGAGCTAGATGAGGATGGGAATAGCTCAACACCCCTGCCTTACTCTTCCAGCCTGCCTTACAGAGCCTGCTCCTTTATGTGTCCCCAAAATGCAGTGGTTTGGTTAACTTTCTCAATCCATGGTGTCACTTAAGGGAGGGGAGGAAACACTGGCTTCACTTTTCACCCTAGCCCTAAAATAAGCAAATAATGTGCTCTTGATTTTGCAAGGGCTAGTGGTTTAGGCTCCTTATGCCTGGTCTTCCCTCTATGGTCCCTGACATCATCTCACTGCAGAGAAACACCAGGCACAATACAAGGGCAAGAATGGAAAATGTACATTAAGAAGGATACAGAGAAGACACCATCAGGATTTAGGGATAGTCCTGGTTTATGACTATTTTCTGTGAATAAATTATTAATGACATTCTCTTTCACTTTCAAGAACGAACAAGTTTTAGGCAAATTATTTAACTTTTCTCAGTCTCTATTAAGAAAATGTGGGTCTAAAAGTAGAGGACACCTGAGGCTTTTCAGTTGGAGTTCTGTGACTGAGTGATCTAAAGCCAGGTAAAGGGGTGGGTGTGGGTATGGGTATGGGCATGGGAAACAACAGATAGGATAACTGAAGCCCATATGAGGTAGGACCTAAACACTTTCTTCTCTCTGCCAATTTCCTCTGTTCCTTTCTTTTGGGAACAACTCACCAATTAGCTGTTTAAGGATTTTCCTTAGGGCAAAGTACTGTCGGGGAAAATTGCTGAAGTTCTTTTCAAGTTGTATGGATACTGAAGTCACCTCCATGGTCTTCACCTTTTCACATCTAGGAGGGACAGGGAGATAGGGGAAGAAAGGGCAGGGTCAGGGGAAGCTCCATCCTCCCACTTTCTCCCTCCTACCTGAGGAAAAACACTTGCATATTGCTTTCTTTGGCCAATCTATAGAGAGCCATATGGTCCCTTGGATAAATCTTTATCTTAAGAATGAGTCTCAGAACTTTCTGGGGATATTGTTATATTTCATGCAAATGGGTAATTACCCTCCCTTCTCCCAACCCCTTCCTCTTTCCATCCATCTAGTTTGGACACAATTCCACATACAGGCACAGGGAGAATCTGGTTCTACGTTACCTTGATATCTTCCTTAACAAGAAAGTCCTGATGCTCAATGGGAAAAAGGTAAGGGGCTATTATTCCCTATGATCACTCTCTAACTGGCTTCATTGATGTAATAAACCTTTCCCATATCCTACCCAGAAGCTGCCTGGCTTTTCCATCCTTATTCCCCCAACTCCTCACTGTACTCTAAGTCTCTAAGCCAATACCTAACTCACTCAGAGAGATGCAGGAATCACTTACTTTTCCAGGGTACTTTTGACATCCTAGAGGGAAGGAGAAAAGAAAGCAATATTGGTGCTGGTAGTCAAGGAGGGGGATCCTTTTGCCTGTAGGAACAGGCAAAAGGATCTCCCTCCTCCCAAAAGTTCTAGATCTCTAAAATAGGAATAGGGTAAACTGAGGGTCACAATGAAAGGAGAAGAGTTCCAGAGGGATCTGAGTAGTATATCTCTCCCAACCTCATTCCCACTTACAACTTTTGGTCATCATGAAGCTTGGAAATTTACATCACTTCCAAATGTTTTCTTGTGTTTGTCTTTGTTCCTCAAGGACCCTAGGAGCTCAATGCAAGTGCAGGGATTGTGTCTGCTCTTCCCTCTGTCCCCCAAGTACCAACCACACACCTGTCTCCTTGAGGATCATTACAGATAGTTCCAGACTAGTGGTATAGTAATGGATTATACTTCCCACTATCGTTTGGTATCCCCTGTCTGATACTGGCTAATAAACATTAAGAACTATGTGCCAATCCTGATTCGCAAATACTTGGGGTCCAGAAGACAAAGAAGACAAATCTCTGCCCTCCAGGATTTCCCAGTTTAATGTGGAAGGCAGAACACACATACATGAAAGGACATAAGAATAACACCAAGGAGTACATTAGCATGCAGATCAATGTACAATGGCACCTCACTGATTCAAATGCTGGTAGTTTGATCTCTAAGATAAGAAACATATTTCCTACAGCCTTGCTAACACCATGCATCTGCTTAAGAGAACAAATGATTTCAAACATTTTAGAGGCATTTACATATCAAAAACAATATATTTTTTACACATGATTTCAAGTATCTTTCAAACTAGTTTCTATTCTTTTTTAGCAGTAGGCAAATCAAGTTCCAGGACTTAAAAGTAACTGCATTTACACAATTTTTAATGCGTAGCTTTTTTCATGAATTCAGACTATACTTCCCTCCTTTTAAAAGAGTGGATTTTTTCCTTTGGCATAAGCACATAATTGTTGACAAGACATAAGAACACAGAAATGATTAGAAGAGGTTGGGAGAAATCAGAGAAGCCTTTCTGTAGAAATAGATGCTTTGAGTATGTCTAGAAGAAAGAACTGGGTTTAAAGAAGCAAAGCAGAGAGGTGAGCATCCCGGGCTGACAGAACAGCCTGTGCAAAGCTATACTGTGCTCGACCTGAGGGACTACGCAGGGGCAAAGGTCGAACCTTAAGCATCTCGAAGCCTGATTGTAAGCACTTGCCCTCCACCTCGGCAGCCAAGTGGGCCAGGTCCCGGCGTTTGTCTCCAAGGTGAGCAGCATTTTCTCTGAGGCGCTGTAGAATGTCCTGTTCCTCCTCCTCTAGTCGTGAAAGCAACACCTGCTGCTCTTCATCCAGCCGCCTATGAAGCTCTTCAAATTCCTTTAAGATCTGCTGTCGGCGACTCTCCACTAGTCTCTGAGAAAAGAGGGAGGGTGCTATGTGTAGCAGAGCCAGTGGGGGATAGGGTCCCTTTCCCCACCTGCCATGTGTATGAATTAACACAGATCCCAGTGTCATTAAAAAGAGTTTAACAGGACACTCATGTTTCTCTCCATTGCAATTTCCTTCTGTAAAGAATGGCTCTATCTCCACTGTCACCCCCATTGATGTCCTCTGAGTGAAGACCACTGGGGAGATAAAAATCGATGTTTAAAAAAGTTTTAATTTTCTTTAATTAACTTCTAAAAAGCTGTATTTTTATGTTTTAGTAAAAATAATTCAAACGTAAGAACTCAATAATATAATGACAAACCATGTCAATTATCAGAAATATCTGATATGTCTGATGATAAAGTTCTAGCCATTATAATTTGTTAAGAAAAAGAAAGTACAAGTACCAGAAAGTGATGAGGTAAGACTGTCATCATTTGTATGTCAAAAATACCACACATAACCAACTGCAAAAGTATCAGAATCAGTAAGATTTTAGTAGTGGAATATCATAGGGGACCGTTCTGCGTGGTATTGGGAATGTAGCCCAGCCCGATTCGGATTCGAAAACCAACCGGCAGGAAGGTCTGCACATAGGACCCACATCCATGGATAGGTTCTCTTGTTGGGAATCAGGCCTACATTGTATCTAGGCTGCTTTGAATCTTGCTTTTGCTAAAACTCCCTCACCCTGAATTGAGACAACAAATGTTTACTGTATATCTTTAAACTAACTTCCTAAAATCTGTGTTAAACTTCCCAAGGATGAGTATAACCAGTTCAACCACTTTTCCCTTTGCATTTGCAAATATCCTTCTTCTGTGATGTAATTAGCAACATCCTCTCCTTTGTTTTCTGTAAAAGGTAACCACCTAAAGTAGTAAATGAGGATCATCCTCCATGTAATGTGCCCAGAAAAGCAATAAAAGCCCGTCCCAGGCAGGGGTTGAGGCCCTCTCTCACTCAGAGTGGCCATGCTGTCCCTTTTTCTCCACAGGACTTTTGTAGTCTGTGTGAATTTTTTCATTGCATCCACAATACATGGACCCTGCAGGCAGGGTCTGCATTGGACTGTTACAAATATAAATGTAGATTTTAGGGCTGAACCTGTTAAATAGTTTCAAGGCACTTCAGAGAATTGACAGTTGCCATCCTAGGTTCCAAAGTTTCTTTTCTTTTTTTTTCAATGTGTGGTTGCCTCTTGCGTTCCCCCTACTGGAGACCTGGGCTGCAACCCAGGCTTGTGCCCTGACTGAGAACTGAACCAGTGACCCTTTGGTTGGCAGGCCCATGCTCAATCCACAAAGCCACACCAACCAGGGACCAAAGTTTCTTAGTAAATGAGTTGCTTGAAATTTGAAACATGCTTTCTCTCAGCTAGAACATATACTTGAACCTCTAACATTCCTGAAATTTGATAATATAGGACTCAAACACCAGCCAGAACTATTTCTGAGGGTTATCAGCAAACACATCTTCCTTCTGTACCTCTACTGCAACAAGAAATGATCTCCCCAAAGGAGGATTCTCCAAGTGTGATGTCACTGATGGGGAGGAATCAACCCAAGAGGGGAGCAAAGTGAGAAGCAAAGACTGGGACTGTGGAAGGAGGAAGTGGATAGGCACTGAAAGGCAGGACTGAGAGTGAATGAGTGACAACCCAAAGCCAGGATGGGTCGTATAAGCCTGCTGTTTCTGCATTTCAAGCTAGTTTCCAGGAGAGGCTGATTAGCTCCAGCTCCAGTGCTAGAGCAGTCGCTGCTCCCATTTCACTGTTGCCTTCTCAGGCCCATGTTCAAACCAAATACATTTCTACTACATTTACCCTTACATAAAGCACAGCAGCCTGTGTGTGTGTTTTTAGGGGTGATGAATGGATGGAATTTAGGATTCACAAATGTGGTAAAAAGGAAGCAAAATGTCTCTCCTTTGTATAACCCTATAATTCCTTCTCTTTTTTCACTCTGTATTTGTAGGGCAGTGGTTCTTAAAGAAGGTATTTTACCTCCCTCTAGGTGTATTTTGGAAACAGGGTGTGGTGCATTTTTTTATTTGCTATGATTGGGGGCACTCCTGGAAAAAATGCTAGCTACTCTTTCAATATGTGAGAAAACCCTGCCTCACATATTGTTCAACCCTGATGAACTGTCCTGTACCATTTTCTAATGTTCTGCTGCACATTCAAAGACAGAGGCCTGAACTTCAGTGCCATTTTATATATAAAGACAGAGTATTTCTTAAACACTTTTAACATACCTGAATTTTTCAGGAATGGCTGAATAAGACTGTATTTTTTTAAACTTTACCAGAAGTTATTTATAATTTTGAAAATTATGTTACCATGAGCTAAGATGATTGTGGTGTTTGAGTCAACATTACTTCACAATAACTTCAGTTGGAATTTGTATTTGCTGCATTGTTGATGACGTCATGTGAAGGTGCAAGGATAAAACTCTATTGTAGTGTCTTTCAGAGTAGTCATGTTCAAATATTACACAGCATATTTGGTTACAAATTACTTTTCTTTTCATTATATTACACTATATTTGGACATGAAAGTCTCTTTTAATATTATATAGATAGAATATTTTTATCTACATAAAAATAATTATAAATTATTTTTGAAAAGGGCATTGGGTCTGATTTGGAGGTGGAGATGAGTGAAAAGGAGGGAGAATTCAAATGGTCACAAAAGAAAGGTTGGTGGTAACTTACATTTTTAAAAACATCACATCTTTGTTTAAGTATTTAGAGGGTTTAAAACATTTTTATTCCCTTTTCTATCCCTTACCTTTAAGAAGGTGATGAACAGGAAGAGGAAAGTTAATGACTGGGAAGAAACTTCATTTTCATATTTTTAAGTTTCTCAGGAGCCCGCCAAAAGATCAAAGAACTTTTTTTAAAGTTTACCTTTGCAATCAAAATTAGTTGAATTAAAAAATTTCAAATGTTTGTTTTGTTAAAATGTATAAAGGACTAAGATAACAACACTTTCTTTCTGTTGAAATGTCATTGGTAAAAAATTAGCATTTCTACTATTTTCAAATGTGTTTAATTTCTGGCGAGCCTGAAATCTCAACATTAAAAGCTCGTATTTCTTCTGGAATCCTTTAATGAAGTCCAATTTCTATGTTGTCTTCTTATGAACTTGCAACTATGCTTTTTATGCCATATTATTATTTATTTTGTCTACTTGACTGTAAGCTCAAGGAGGGCAGGGGCTGAACTAGTATCCCTGGTTTTGCAAAAACTGGTTTTATGATCTTGAACTAGACTTGGACTATCCAGGTTGTGTTTCCACCTGTGTAAATTGGGGGTAATGACACCTACCTTACAAGGTACCTAAGTTCACACTTGCCAAAGATGACATTATGACTTCCTTCCCTTTGTTATCTGGCTTCTTGTTATATAGCCTGAACTCATATGTCCAGCTGGGAGAGAACCCTAAGACCTAATACAATGCTGTAAATTTTGAATGTCATGAATACTCAATAAATTAATGCACAGAATTCAACAAATATTACTTATTATTACTGTTACTATATTTTTCCACTGTCCAATAGAAGAAATAAGACAGATTCCAGAACATCATGCTACAAATATGGTAATGCTATGAAAAAGATGCAAAACTGTATGAAAATTAAGAGAGCTAATTTCTGAAGGGTCAGGAAAAGCTGCATAGGAAGTGTCTTTCAAGCTGCCTAAAGGACAGATAGGATCCTACAGGTAGAGGATGGGGAGGTAAAGAACATTCTAGGACTATCACCTGGCATTTTTGAGCTTACTTAAGATAATGTGGTCCTAATGTCATCAGGCAGTTCTGGAAACTCTTGGTCAGTTCCTTCTTCCTTCCTCCCCAATGAACCTTCCAAATTCTCCTCCCCTCAGCTTCTCTAAGAAACTCCTATGCCTGCACTCTTAGCAGAGCCTCCTTCTCTGCCGTACAAAAAAAAAAAAAAAAAAGGAGACTAAGAAGCATGAACTCTCTCAACTTGCCAGATGTAAGACATTCTGTCTGTCCTTCACTTCTTTGATCCTTCTCAACACTTAATTCATGACAAGTAATTTTAAGTACAATGTTCAATGACCATCAAACCTAAGAAAATACCATCATTTTTGAAAGAACTGTTTTTTTTTAAAGAATCAGAACTGGTGGATTAAATAATATGTAGTTAATGTTTGGTTAATTTCCTGCCATGAAGCCCAAATGGGCTCTCTTGCCTTTACCTTGAGCTCTGCAGGCTTCTTCTCTTCAGAGGACTTACAGCGGGTGATCTCCTGCAGCTTCTGCTCCAGGGGCTCCAGGCACTTCTGCAGTTTTTCCTGAGGGGTAGGAAGTGGGAAAGGTGGCATCTGGGGTTGACTGGCACAGCCTACATTCAGATGTTAACCCATTTGTTTTAAACTGTTTGCATCCTATCCATCTCACCATCAGCTTCTTACAGGTTCCTCTTCCTGTCACCAGCCCGTCCCTATTGCCTTCCTTGTTCACCAAAACTTTCCTCTCACTGAATCTCAGTGGTCCAGCTGTCACCAACTCTATCCATCTCCTAACTCAAGTAACTGCCTATCACTGTCAAAGTGACCTAATGTCCTTCTTTAAACTTGTATTCCCACCCAAATCTAACCATCTGCAAATATAATAAAATCTTAATTACTTATACTGTAAACTACCTTAAATCTTATATCCAAGATTTTATTAACATAATTAAGCAAAGTACATGATGAAGTGCTAAGACATTAAAATCTCTAGTTTCTGTTACTCAAACATTTACACTGTGTCCCAATAATAATTTAAACCAGATGCCACGCAATTCATTATCTGGGGAAGATGAAAACAAGACTGATTCACCTTCCTCTGGTGGTGATCAGTCTAAAGTGAATGATTTTATTCCCAATGCCAATGGGAAGAGAAAGGGTACTATGAGCAGAGGGACAGAATGAAGAAACTAGACCACCTTTCAGTTCTTCCTAACTTAGATCTCCTCCATGTGGTCTCATTCATTTATGCAAAATATGATATAGTCCAAGACCACTCATACTCAAACGTGTTAGAAAAGTCAGAGAGAAATTCTGGGGTACTCTTCGCCATTGCTCTTCTTCATGCTTGAGTACAATTAATCAGATGTACTATGTGTCCCCTGCATACACAGCTCTGAGGGGACTATATAGTGAGAGGACCAAATATAATCTTGCCCGCAGGAGCTTACAAGGGGGGACCCAAAAAGACCCGGAATTTATTTATAAAATATTGTGTATTTATTCTTACATGTTTAAACTTCAGTCACCTTCAAAGTACTCTCCATTTGATGCAATACACCTATTGAGACATTTTTTCCACTGCTCAAAACAGTTTTTGAACTCGTCGATTTTGATGTCTTTTAGTGCTTCTGCCGTTTCTTGTTTCACCTCTTCCACATTGGCAAAATGTTTCCGTTTGAGGACTTTTTTCATTTGGGGAAACAGAAAAAAAAGTTGCTTGAGGCAAGATCAGTGAATAGGAAGGGTGGGACATGGGGGTCATGCTGTGTTTGGTCAAAAACTGCTGAACAACTCAGTCAGGTGTGGGCAGGTACGCCTGTAAATCACCCATCATGAAATAGGCAAATGTGTTGACAGTCTTAAAAAAAATTCACTGAAGCTGAACACAGCCTCTCACAACACCACCAGCTAGTACACTGACAAAGATGGGTGCCTAGAACACTCACCTAGTGGGGGAAGCCTGTACTACAAGGGGCCCAACCTGCAGAAAATAATTCCGGTTTTTTTTGGGTCCCTCCTCATATGATGCTCTCCCCAGGGAGCCCCCCCCCCGCCCGCCGTGTTCCTCCCTTATGCCCCACATTGACATCATGTGTCTAGTTCCCCACCTTGTACTCCTGTGTTGCATCGTCCAGTGGCGCAACGTTGTGGGCCCGGTGGGTGTGGGAAATTGCACATATCAAGCATACAGCTTCTTGGTCCTCGTAGCAGAAGAGGCTGAGGGCCTCATGATGCTGAGGGCAGAGGCTCTCATCCCGGATCTTCCGCTTGACAGCCTGGAGCTGCTTGGCAATTTCCACCATACTGCCTAGTTGACGATTAGGGCGAAGACTACGGTAGCGGGAGGTCTTGCGACAGACAGGACAAGGAAAGTCCCTCTCTAGGTCCTCCCACCAGCGGGTGATGCAAGCTTTGCAGAAGTTATGCCCACACTCAATGATAACAGGCTCCTTTAGATACTCCAGGCACACAGAACAACTCGCCTCCACCTGTAAGTTCTCCAGAGCTGCAGCTGTGGAGGACGCAGAGGCTCCAGCCTCTAACAGACTTGTCTCTGCCATTATTTAACTTAGGGATAGGAAGAGGGCAGACAAAAATGTTAGTTGGAGGGTTTAATTTTTTTGCATCCCTGTCCTGACATTTACCCACATGTAAAATCCTAACTCCAGATTCAGCCCCATGTTGGTATTTTACATTTTCTCTGTCACTAGAGTCAACCTTTTGTTTCTCCATCTCCAAAACTTGTGATTCCTGGCCATCAACTTAGTTTTTTTCCTTGTCAGCAAACTGACACACAACCCCCATTATCTTCTGTCTTTTATCTCTGCTTTCCCTTGTTAGAAACAGGTTTCCCTCAACTCTAGCTCTGCCTATTTCTTCCAATCCAGGCTTATCCCACTTGTATCCTAAAACCAATAGTTCTAGATCAATGTATCCCTAGTTCTGCATATCACCCCACTTGTATCCTAAAACCAATAGTTCTAGATCAATGTATCCCTAGTTCTGCATATTTTTCTAACAGATGAAAAAGGAGTTTGGGACAGTGCAGAGTGCCATAAAAGTCAAAGTATTAAGATTTCGTAAATTAGGTATATAAAGTTTAATGTTACAGAATACTTTTATCACAGTAGTCCATTGGAACCTGAGCCTGATTCTCTGACACTGTTCTCTCACTTTTTCAAACAGAATTAGTTATGCAAGGGTAACAACCTCCTCTTTTCAGGAAAGTTTTGATATTATTCTTCCTTTTATCAGACTAGCCTAGAGGAAGTGTGCCCTCTTCTTGGAATGAAATGATTCACACAACATCCCACTTCCATTTGTGCATCTGGACCTTTGAAACTGCTGAAGGGATAAACTCATGGCAACAGTAAAGAGTGTAATACTGAGCCTAGGCCAATAACTTCTTCAAAAGAGGGCTGGAAAGTCTATTAGAAATATTCAGCAGTAACTTAAGTCTCATGAAATAGCTATTGATAACTAACTCCTTAGATGTACGGTGCCTCCAGTTAATAGGTTTTGGAGTGGTTGGGAGAGAAAAATAAAGAGGCAATCAAAATCCCCCCAAAGTGAAGCCTCAAAAGAATTGGAAATGCATCAAAGAGATTTATAAAGCAGAAGTTGGTCCCCTACTCTATCCTTAAAACCTAAGTTTTACCCATGAGATGGTTGATTTCTATATCCCCATGACTCCTCCTGTCCATCCTGACCCTCCCCTCCAAGGAACCCAAAAGAAGGAAAGAACTTCAGTAGGTCTACGTTCTGAGAAGCGACCATATGATGAGCTAGGTTAACAATGATTGTTATCCTGTATACCTATTGATGGTACATGTGAAGCGTTTCATTTGGAGTGGTAACTTATTTGGATCTCAATTTGTTTCCTCAACCAGAAGAGACTTTAGTTAGATGATGTTTCCCCACCTATGGAACCCCAACTTTGAGTAGTGACCTGGCCCTTTTCCCAGTCTTCTAGAAATTAGATGGCCTCATCACCTGGGGCGAGTTGGATTGTATGCAGAGTTAGGGACCTGGCGTTAGGGATCTAGACTGGCAAAGAGTGGTGTGAAAACAATGGGGAAAATCTTAGGAAGCATGGAAAGGACTGGGGCTACAGCCACTGCGAGGCCTCCGGCGCCTCTGGGTTGGTCATTTGTTTCCCTCCATTCCTTGTATCTCTGTAGAAGGGCAAACTTCAGGCATGTTCTCGTTTTGTTTCTACCACTGTCCGGGGTCCCACCTTGCAACCCTTTCCTGAGCGTGGTCCACACGACTCGATCCCACCCCCGTCTGCATCTTCTACCGTCAGATCAGGTGCAGGGTACTGGAGAGAGGGAGAGGTTGGCAGAGAGGAAGGGATGCGTGTCCAGGTGAGGAGTGTGACGTGAAGGTGGGGTGCCCGCTGCTAGAAAGCAGCCCAGACCCGCGATGACGGCGTCAGAGTTCCACCCAGGGAGGCGAGCAGCAGCGGGACAGGGGAACGGCGGGGTAGCCAAGCAACGCCGGACGCGCTGACGTCGCCGGGTGGCAAAACGTCCGCCCGGGCCCGAGGCGGGCGGAGGCAGCTGTGGTTACGTGCGGGCCGGTGGCGCAGTGGAGGGGAGCTAGGACGCGACGTGTGGAGCCGGCCGGTGGGGGGCAGGCCCCGGGGCCCGGGCTCGGCGGCGGGACAGCACCTACCTTCCGGGCCTCGGGTCCGGCAGTGCGGGGCGCGGAGCCGCCGGTGCGCTGCCTCCCTCCTTCCTCCTCCCCCGCCCTCGCCCGCAGCGCGACACACAATACTCGCCGGAAACGGAAGCCGCGCCGAGAGGCTCTTGTCAGTGGAAGTCGGGTATCGGTGGGAGGCCGCGGGAGCGCTTATCCTTACCTGCAGAAAGCCGGAGGCCAGAGGTGAGAACGAGCAGCAGGAGTGATGGGTGGGAAAGGATGCGGAGGGGCAGGTGGCTGAAGCGTGGTCGTCCAGGTCATCTGTGGACTCCACTGGAGACAGGGCCGCGCATGCGCGTGGCTGAGCTCTGAAGCCCATTGCCCGCAAGGCGCCGCCGGGCGCGCCCTGCGAGGCTGTCTGGTCCGGTTTGAGATTGGGCTGCGCTTGTTTCGGGTGTTGCTGGGAGCCGCAGAGGCGGGGCAGGTGGCCGACTTTGAGCTACAGTTATCCGCCGCCGGCCAGTCCCGGGAGGACATGGATAGTTTAGGTGGCAACCACTTACGTGGCTGACTTGTGGGTGTCACCGAGTACGTCACTTCCGACTACTTTAGAGTTATCTGTTTACCACAATGGGAGTAAAGTTCTCGCATCCGTGGGCTTTAGGTGCTCCTCGCCGTATCCCTGCTAGGCGGGCGTTAAGGAAATGATTTTCGTCTCCGCTGGAGTGGGAGTCGCGAGAGAGCTGGTACTGCGATTCTGCTGCTCACTTTTGTATACTCAGATTGTCGCTCCGCGTAACAGCAAGCGTCCTGAACGTCCTGAAAGCTGCGTGCAAGCCAAGGCCCGTTCTTCTCACTGCTAGGGTTATGACTTGCGCTTTTCCACGGGAGTAGATAGTGCTTGTGTGGACTCCAATGCATTACAGTGACCTTGCTGCTGGAAGCTTCGCAGGCCTGTGACTTTGGAGAAAGAGGGTGTGATGGGCGTCCGGAAGAGCTGGGGCTAGGAGTGTAGGACCCTGCTGGTTCAGAAGGCAGCTTGCCCAGCCTTATCTACCCCAACACTTGGCATGCATGACTGAAAGAGCAAATTTCGGTGTACTCTCCCAAGGCAATGGCCGGTGGCCCAAAGTGTTCCTGTGTGACTTGTGATACTGTTTATAAACAATGTGCGGTATTTAGCCTCTCATCCTGGGAGCTACAAACTGTTTACTTGCAGAAAATAGTCAAATTACAAAGATTTCTAGTCACACATGCTAAATACAGTTGGTGTACCTTTTCTTTATTGTTCTTTTACTTTTTGTTCACTCTTTTCCGCAGCCAATGTTTGGAGAGGATTAAACTTAATTAAATTACATTTGTAAACTCCGCCACCCCCATTGCTATTGGATAATTAGGGGTTGTCGCCCAGTACTTGTTCTAGTTCACAAAACGCCTCAGTGCTAAGGTAGGGTGACTGGGCAGTCAGCCTCTTTATCCTGGCTTTGGAAGGAGAGTGAGAGGTATTGTAATGCCGATTTAAACCATGGGATTTCCAACACAGTAATATGCAGAAATGAATTATAATAGGTGATTCTTTAAATGAGATGAAAATTTATAAACATACTACTTTTTTCAAGTATATTTTATTGATTGTGCTATTACAGTTGTTTCATTTTTTTCTCCCCTTTTCCCCTTCTACCCTGAACCACTCCTCCCTCCAGCATTCCCCCTCCTTAGTTCATGTCCATGGGTTGTACATGTAAGTTCTTTGGCTTCTCCATTTCCTATACCATTCTTAACCTCCCCCTGTCTATTTTGTACCTACCATTTATGCTTCTTATTCACTGTACTGTTTCCCCATTCTCCCTCTCTTCTCCTTCCTGCTGATAATCCTCCATGTCATCTCCATTTCTGTGATTCTGTTCCTGTTCTATTGTTTGCTTAGTTTGTTTTTTATTTTTGTTTTTTAGGTTCAGTTGGTGATAGTTGTGAGTTTGTTGTAATTTTACTGTTAATAGTTTTGTTCTTTTTCTTAGATAAGTCCTTTTAACATTTCATATAGTAAGGGCTTGGTGATGATGAACTCCCTTAACTTTACATGGGAAGCACTTAATCTGCCCTTCCATGCTAAATGATATTTTTGCTGAATGGAGTAATCTTGGATGTAGGTCCTTGCCTTTCATGACTTTGAGTACTTTTTTCCAGCCCCTTCTTGCCTGCAAGGTGTCTTTTGAGAAGTCTGCTGGCAGTGTTATGGGAACTCCTTTGTAGATACCTCTCCTTTTCTCTTGCTGCTTTTAAGATTCTCTGCTTATTTTTAATCTTGAGTAATTTAATTATGTTGTATTTCGGAGTGTTTCTTCTTGGATCCAAATTCTTTGGCTCTCTGAGTGTCCTGGACTTGCATATTTAGTTCTTTGCCAGACTGGGGAAGTTTTCTTTCATTATTTTTTCAAATAAGTTTTCCATTTTTTGCTGTTCCTTTTCTCCTTCTGGCACCCCTATGATTTGGATGTTGGAATGTTTAAAGATGTCCTGGAGGTCCTAACCCTTTCCTCATTTTTTAGCATTCTTGTTTCTTCATTCTGTTCCAGTTGAATGTTAATTTCTTCCTTCTGCTCCAGCTCTTTGATTTGAATCCCAGTTTCCTTCCCTTCATGTTGGTTCCCTGTACATTTTCCTTTATTTCACTTTGTATAGGCGTTACTTCTTCCTTTGTTTTGCAGCCATACTCAATTATTTCTGTGAGCATCCTGATTCCCAGTGTTTTGAACTCTGCATCTGATAGGTTGTCTGTCTCCTCGTCACTTAGTTCTTTTTCTGGAGTTTGGATGTGTTTTTTCTTTTTCTAAAAGATTGCTTTTCCTTTTCTTAAGATTTTATTTATTTATTTTTAGGAAGGGGAAGGGAGGGAAAAGAGAGGGAGCGAAATATCAATGTGTAGTTGCATCTTGCATACTCTCTACTGGGGACCTGGTCCACCATCCAGGCATGTGCCCTGACTGGCAACCGTTTGGTTTGCAGGCTGACACTCAGTCCACTGAGCCACAGCGGCCAGGGTGATCTGTTCTTTTATTTGGGCCATTTTTCTTTTTCTCAGTGCACCTGTTGTGTAAGGCAGGGGTGTCAAACTCATTTTCATCAGAGGCCACATCAGCCTTGCGGTTGCCTTCAAAGGGCCAAAATAATTTTAGGACTGTATAAATGTAACTACTCCTTAACTGTTAAGGAGTTGAACTTACATTTGGCCCTTTGAAGGCAACTGAGAAAATAAGTTTGACACCCCTGTTGTAAGGGGTAGAACCTTAGGTATTGCCAGGGCAGGGCAACCCACTTCCCTGCATTGTGGCACTGTATGTCGGGGCTGGGTCAGAGAGGGAACAGTGCTGCTTGCTCCGCTCTGAGTCACTTCCCATGCTACCCACAAGTGAATTGGGCTCTTCTAGTGCCAATTCCTGGGTGTGTGTGTGTGTGTGTGTGTGTATGTATGTATGTTCTAGGGCTGCGTGGGTCCCTCTGATTGACTCTCCTAGACTGGGAGTTTCTCCCGCTGCCACAACCCCCACATGTTTTTATAGCCAGAGGTTTTGAGGCATTATTTCCCTGTGCTGGAACCATGGGTTGTGTAGTATGTCTTGCTCCCCAGATGTTCCTCCTGGTTTATCTGCAAACGAATGTGGGACCACCTGGTCTGCCAGCTGCCACCTTGCTATGTGTCCTCTCTCCCCTGGCTGCTGGTCTCTGCCCCTCCTACCAGTCTGGATGAATGTTTTTTCTTTAACTCCTTGGTTGTCGGACTTCCATACAGTTTGATTTTCTGACAATTCTGTTTTTTTTTAAAGTTGATTGTTGTCCTTGTTTTGGTTGCGTGAGGAAGCAAAGCGTATCTACCTATGCCTCCATCTTGGCCGGAAGTCCTATAAACATACATTTTTAATATTGTTTTTATATCAGGAAAGGAGAATAGAAGATGACTTACAATTAATGACTCATATAGAGAAAATGGGTATATTAGCAGTGCAGGTAGAAGACTGATGGAGGTCATGTATGGTGGATCGGGGTGGAGAGGGTTCAACTGTCTAGATTACTGAAATTCTTGTTAATAAAAAGACAAGGCATCTATTCCTTCCACCCCCTTTATTTTATTTTTTAATTAGGAAAAATTTCAAAGAAAGACAGTCTTCACTTTGGGCTTTTTATACTTTATACTGTCTTCTGTCCTTTTAGTTCTGTAACATAGAGCTACCTCATTTTTTTTCAAGTCTTTTATTACTTCATTGTGTATACATAATTTATTCAGCCATTTTATTAAGAATACACATTTAGGTTGTAAATAAAGTCTATAGTGAGCATCTTTGTACATATATCTTTCCCCTCCAGTTTTATTGAGATATAATTGACATTCAACATTGTGTTAGTTTAAGGTATGCCACATAATGATTTAATATACTTGCACATGTATATTTAGACTTTCATACCATATATTAGTAGGACAGATTTCTGGAACATGGACTGCCTAGTCAAAGGCATGAAAATTTAAATATCTATTTAATAGAGTCTTTTAGCTTCTTTCCTATAAGGTTGTGGCTATTTATGCCCACACTGGCATAGTATGAGGTAATCTATTTCCCTACCATGGAGTCAGTACTGACATTATCAAATAAAAGAATTTGGTGATATTTTTCATTTAATATTTTAATGATTGCATAACTGGTTTTGTTCTGTAGGTACCATACTTTTTTAACCTTTTGTCAGCAGATGGACATTTACACTGTTTCCTATTGAACATTACTTAGTTTCCTTATTTGCTGCTCCATAAACAGTGTTACAATGTAGATTCTTTGAACATATGTCAATATGTATAGTAGATTTATTACTGTGAGAAAGGTTCCTGTGTTGAAGGATAGTATGTAATTCTAATTTTAATGGTTATTGCCATATTGGTTTTTCAGAAGTCTGTTATTCTTTACATTTCACTTGGCAGCAGTGCATGAGCTTGTCCCTTTCCCACATTCCTGGCAGAGGTATTATCTGTGTTTTTATTTTTTATTTTTTTCCAGATAGTAGAGATGTCTTAGTTACTTGAATTGGATTTTCTCTTCCTTAGTCATTTAGAGCAGTGGTCTCCAGCCTTTTTGGCACCAGGGACCAATTTCATAAAAGACAGTTTTTCCACAGACAGAGACGGGGGTGATTGTTTCAGGATCATTCAAGTGCATTACATTTATTGTGCTCTTTATTTCTATTGTTATTACATTGTCATATATAGAGAAATAATTGTACAACTCACCATAATGCAGGACAGGAAGTGGAGCTCAGGTGGTAATGCAAGTGTTGGGGAGTGGCTGTAAATACAGACAAAGCTTTGCTTGCTCACATACTACTTACCACCTGCTGTGCAGCCCCATTCCTAATGGACCATGGACCATTACTGTGGTTTGGGGACCCCTGATTTAGAGTACCTTTTTGTTATTATTATTTCTTTTTCTGTGCATTTCTAGTCCTGCCCTTTGACCCTTTCTCCTGTTGGGTTGTTTGTCTTTTTGTCAATTTCTACATACTCATATATGTGTGACATGTTTTCATTAAGAAATTCATCCTGATCTTCAGATTCTAATTTATGTTCTTAGGTTCTCTTATAGTACTTAAAAAAAAAAAAATCCTCACCTGAGGACATTTTTTCATTGCTTTTTTTAGAGAGGGAGGGAGGGCTGGAGAGAGGGAGAAAGGAAAACATTTATGTGAGAGGGAAACATCGATTGGTTGCCTCCCATATACAATCATATATGCCTGGACTGGGCATTAAACCTGCAACCTAGGTATGTGCCCTGACTAGAAATTGAACCTGCAGCCTTTTGGTGTATGGGATGACACTCCAATTAACTGAACCACACCAGCCAGGGCTCTCTTATAGTATTTTTAATTTAAATATCTCTATTTTAAAAAATACTTTGTAAAGGAGAGATCTTTATTTTTCTCTAGAGCAGTGCTGCCCATCAGAAATATAATGTAAACCACTTATGTTAAGTCCTCTATATGTGACTGCATTTAAAAAATGTAAAAAGAGGGGACATGTGGCAATATGAGTCATAGGAAGATACGCTTTGCTTCCTCACACAACCAAAAAAAGGACAGCAGCCAATTTAAAAACAAAAAACAACCAGAACGGCCAGTAAAATCAAACTGTATGTAAGTCTGACAACCAAGGAGTTAAGAAACATTCATCCAAACTAGTAGAAGGGACAGAGAGGACATGCGGCAAGGTGAGAGACCTGGCCAGGTGAGGTGGTAGCTGGCAGACCAAGTGGTCCCACATTTGTGTGTGGATAAGCCAGAAGGAGCAACTGGGGAGCTAGATACACAACACAGCCCAGGGTTCCAGCATGGGAAACTAAAGCCTCAAAACCTGTGACTATAAAAACCTGTGGGGTTTGCAGTGGTGGGAGAAACTCTGAGAGTTCGTTGGAGAGACCCCCAGGGTCCTAGAATGTACACAGGACCACCTACCTGAAAATCAGAAGGGCCAGTTTGCCTGTGGATGGGGGGAAGTGCCTGAAAGCAGGGAAAGAGCTGAGGAATTGGCATTGTTTCCTCTCTGACCCTTCCTCCACATACAGTGCCACGATGCAGCAAAGTGGTTTGCCCCACCCTGGTGGATACCTGAGGCTCCACACCTTACAATGTAAGGGGTGCATGGCGACAAATATGGCCCAAATGAAAGAACAGATCAAAATTCTAGAAAAAGAACTAAGTAACGAGGAGATAGCCAACCTATCAGACACAGAATTCAAAACATTGGGAATCAGGGTGCTCATTGAAATGTTTTGAGTATGGACACAAAATAGAGGAAAAAGTGGAGGCTATGCAAAGTGAAATAAAGGAAAATGTACAGGGAGCCAACAGTGAAGGGAAGGAAACTGGGACTCAAATCATCGATTTGGAGCAGAAGGAAGAAATAAACATTCAGCTGGAACAGAATGAAGAAGCAAGAATGCTAAAAAATGAGGAGAGGCTTAGGAACCTATGGGACAACTTTAAACATCCCAACACACGAATTATAGGAGTGCCAGAAGAAGAAGAGGAAAAGCAAGAAATTGAAAACCTATTTGAGCCCTGGCTGGTGTGGCTTAGTGGATTGAGTGCTGGCCTGAGAACCACAGAGTGGCTTGTTTGATTCTGGTTCAGTTCTCAGGGCGCATGCCTGGGTTGCAGGTCAGGTCTGAAATAGGGGGTGCACAAGAGGCAACCACGCATTGATGTTTCACTCTCTCTCCCTCTTTTGCCCTCTGTCTAAAAATAAATATATACCTTTAAAAAATTTATTTGAATAAATGGAGGAGAACTTCGCCAATCTGGTGAAGGAAATAGGCTTCCTCAGAGAGAATCCCAAAGAAATTAGGCCCAAGGAGAAACACCAAGACACATCATCAGTTAAGTTACCCAAGATTAAAGATAAGGAGAGAATCTTTAAAGCAGCAAGAGAAAAGGAGAGAGTTAACTACAAAGGAGTTCCCATCAGACTGTCAGCTGATTTCTCAAGAAGGAGCTGGAAAGAAGTATTCAGAGTCATGAAAGGCAAGGACCTACATCCAAGATTGCTCTATCTAGCAAAGTTTTCATTTAGAATGGAAGGGAGAATAAAGCACTTCCCAGATAAGGTCAAGTTAAAGGAGTTCATCATCACCAAGCCCTTATTGTATGAAATGTTGAAGGGACTTACCTAAGAAAAAGAAGATAATCAAAAGTACAAACAGTAAAATGATGATAAACTCACAACTCTCAATAACTGAACCTAAAAAAAAAAAACAAAAAACAGAAAACATACTAAGCAAACAAGTAGAACAGGAACAGAATCACAAATGGAGATCACATGGAGGGTTATCTGTGGGGAGTGCAAGGAGGGAGGGTGAGGGAAAAGGTACAGGGAATAAGAAGCATAATTGGTGGGTACAAAATAGACAGGAGAGTTAAGAATAGTATGGGAAATGGAGAAGCCAAAGAACTTTTATGTGTGACCCATGGACATGAACTAGGGATGGGGAGAATGCAGGTGGAAGGGTAGTGCAGAGTGGAGGGGGATAAAGGGGAGAAAAAATTGGGGCAACTGTAATAGCATAATCAAAAAAATATACTTAAAAGCAGCAAAATATAACCAGAGACATTGAAATTAAGAACAAACTGACAGTAACCAGAGGGGAAGTAGGAGGGGATAATGGAGGGGAAAGGGTGAAGGGTTTTTGGGAACAACTATAAAGAACTCATGGACAAAACCAAGGGGATGTGGAATCAGGAGAGGGAGGTGGGGATGGCTGGGGTGTGGGGGAGAGGAGGGGTGCAAAGGCAGACGGCTATACTTGGATGACAATAAACAAGAAAATTAAAAAGAAACATGAGGTTAAATTCTACCAACTTAGTGATTATATTATTTTTACATGTAATTAATTTTAAATAATTGTTAATGAGATTTTATTTTCTTTTTCATACTGTTTGAAATCTGGTGTATATTTTGTTTATATCACATCTCACATCAGAGTAGGCATACTTCAGGTGCTCAGCGGCCACATGTGGCATGTGATTACTCTATTGAACAGGACTCATTAGATGGGTCAGGTGGATAGAGAGTTGTGCCAACTCCATTTATTTTTTAAAAAATCATCCTTAAAAAAAAAAACTGAATTGAAGTACCACACTTGCCATATGTGAAATTCTTTTATAGTGAGATATATTTCTGGATTTTTGATTCTATATTCTAATCCTCTCAACTATATATATGTTCTTATAGCAATATCACAATTTTTTCCATTGACTTTTTAATATTTTCTGAAATCTAGAAAGGCAAGTCTTCTCTTACTGTTATTTTTATACTTTTTGTTATATGTTCTTGGGTATGTATTGCATATAAGCTGTGAAATAATGTTCACCATTTTCTCTCCTCAAAGACAAAAAACTTGTGGTTCCTCCCCCCCAAGCATTAACTATATAACTTAATTTCGGTAGAGGTCACATTTTTTAAACATTGTCTTCCCATCCAGGAACGTGGTTTGCTGTCAGTTTGTTCAGGTCTTGTTTTATTTCTTCAATAAAATCTTACAATTTTCTTGTATCTTTTGCTATTATAATTGGAGATTTCCCCCAATTTCTAATAAGCAAATCAGGTCCTCATTGCTTGAGTAAACAAGAAATCATTGATTCTTGACTCTCACAATCTCTTATCCATAATAGTAAACTTTTTCAAATTGTATAGCGTGTTGAAGTGTGGTTAACACTCTGTAATTCCAAGTTTCCCCAGGTAATTCTTATGAATTTGGCCAGAGAAACACATTTGAGATCTGCTAATCTGTGTGCTAAAGATTCTCAAAATTTATTTCCAGTTTATATCTCTTTTCTGAAACTCAGACACTTGGGGCTCAGCATGTACAATATTGAACACAATATCTGCTCTCAAGAAGAAAAGAGATTATTTTTGTTTTTATATTCTGGCTAAGAGTTCTGGTCCACTCTCTTAGAGAACAAAACCCGGGATTTTTCCCTCTCTCCCTTCATAACTAATTTGTTACTGAGTTCTAAGAATTCTTTCAGCCACATCACTTTATCTCCCTGCCTCTTTTGTCCCTTTCCAGTTCCAGTACAGGTTGATTTTCACCCTCCACTGCTCAGAAGGTCTTTAGTGCCTTTAGGATCATGTTATACTCCTTAGCATAGCACATGTAGCATAGCACATGTAATGTGGCCTCCACTTCACTTCTTTGTACCACATGTACCTGCCATTCTGAGCTTTCCATAGTTCCCCAAACACCGGTTCAATTCTTACCATGTAAAATGTTACACGGGCTTCATTTCTCTAATTCCTCATTGGTTATTTGGACTTCTCTGGCTCTCTTAGCACCTATACATGCATCTCCACCCTTAACCTTGTTTTTTTTATGTGTCTGTAAGAATAAAAATGGCTTTAATTTTTTTTTTTAATTCCAGAGAGAGAAAGGGAGAAAGTGAGAGGTGTTGGGGGTGGGAGGAGGCAGGAATACATTGATCAGTTGCTTCTTGTGTGTGCCTGGACTGGGGACCGAACCTGCAATCCAGACATGTGCCCTGGGAATGGAACCTGCAACCCTTCGATTTATGGGATAATGCTTCAACTAATTGAGCCACACTGGCCAGGGCTGGATTTTTATCTTTATCCTTAGTAACCTAATACATTTTATGACACATGTGCTCAATAAATGTAGAATGAACTTCCGGCCAAGATGGAGGCATAGGTGGACACACTGTGCCTCCTCACACAACCAAAATTAAGGACAACAAAGATTTAGAAACAGGAAAACAGCCAGAACTGACAGAAAATTGAACTGTATGGAAGTCCAACAACCATTCATCCAGACCAGTAAGAGGGGCGGAGTTGTGGCAGGAAAAAGTGGAGGTTGGCGGACCCGGGCATGCAGGCAGCAGCAGCTGGAAGATCCCAGGCGCACAGGTGGTGGCTAGCAGACCCCAGGCATGGGGTGGCAACGGTGCAGACCCAGTGAGGTCGCGCAAGGTGGCTGGCTGACCAGGTGGTCCCACATTCACGCACAGATAATCCAGGTGAAGGAGAAGCAGCAGAAGGGACTAGAATCCGAGAGAGAGTGGAGCAAGTGCCATTGTTCCCTCTCGGACCCCACCCCCACATACAGTGTCACTACCCAGTGACTGGGCTGCCCTGCCCTGGGGAACATCTGAGGCTCCACCCCTCACTACATAACAGCTGCGACCAGACCAAAAAAAAAAAAAAAAAAACCCAAAATGGCTCAAACGGGAGAACAAATCAGAGCCCCAGAGCCAATTCATCTAAGCAACAAAGAGATAACCAACCTATCAGATGCACAGTTCAAAGCATTGGTGATCAGGATGCTCACAGAATTGGTTGATTTTATTCACAAATTAGATGAACAAATGAAGGCTACAATAAGTGAAATGAAGGAAAATGCACGGGGAACGAATAGAGATGGGAGGAAAACTGGGACTCAAATCAATGGAGTGGACCAGAAGGAAGAAAGAAACAACCAAACAGAAAACAAGGAAGAAACAAGAATTCAAAAAAATGAGGCGAGGCTTAGGAACCTCCAGGACATCTTTAAATGTCCCAACATCCGAATTATAGGGGTACCAGAAGGAGAAGAGGAAGAGCAACAAGTGGAAAACTTATTTGAACAAATAATGAAGGGAAACTTACCCAATCTGGCAAAGGAAATAGACTTCCGGGAAGTCAAAGAAGCTCAGAGAGTCCTAAAGAAGTTGGACCCAAGGAGGAACACACCAAGGCACATCATAATTACATTAGCCAAGATTAAAATGAAGGAGAGGATCCTAGAAGCATCAAGGGATAAGGGGACAGTCACCTACAAAGGAGTTCCCATCAGACTGTCAGCTGATTTCTCAGAAGAGACCTTACAGGCAAGAAGGGGCTGGAAAGAAGTATTCCAAGTCATGAAAGGCAAGGACCTCCATCCAAGATTGCTCTATCCAGCAAAGCTTTCATTTAGAATGGAAGGGCAGATAAAGTGCTTCTCAGATAAGGTCAAGGTAAAGGAGTTCATCAGTACCAAGCCCTTATTATATGAAATGTTAAAGGGACTTATCTAAGAAAAAGAAGATAAAAAATATGAAGAGTAAAATGACAGCAAACTCACAGGTATTAACAACCAGACTTAAGACAAAAGCAAAAGAAGCAAACAAATAGAACAGGAACAGAAACACAGAAATGGAGATCACATGGAGGGTTATCAACAGGGGAGTACGAGGAGGAGAGAGGGGAAAAGGTACAGAGAATAAGTAGCATAGATGGTGGGTAGAAAATAGACAGGGGGAGGGCAAGAATAGTGTGTGAAATGTAGAAGGTAAAGAACTTATGATGCATGGACATGAACTAAAGGAGAGGAATGTGGGTGGGCAGGGGTGTGCGGAGTGGAGGGGAATGATGGGGGAGAAATGGGACCACTGTAATAGCATAATCAGTAAAATATATATATATTTTTTAAGAAACATTTATTTTTAGAGAGAGATGGAGGAGGGAGAAAGGAGAGAAATATCAATGTGTGGTTGCCTCTTGAGTGCCCCCTACTGGGGACCTGGCCTGCAACCCAGGCATGTGCCCTGACTGGGAATCGAACCACGATCCTTTGGTTCGCAGGCCTGAGCTCAATCTACTGAGCCACATCAGCCAGGGCCAGTAAAATATATTTAAAAAATAAATAAAAATTACAATAGCAGAACAAAAAAATAAATGTAGAATGAATTCTCCAAGTTTACAATCCCTTTTTCCCATAGTAATTAGCAATAAAGTGTTTAAAATAGGTAGGAGCCCAGTGCTTTTTTTTTTTTTTTATATTTTTTTTTAAATTTTTTTAAATTTTAGTTGTTCTTGTACAGTTTTCTGTCTTTTGCTCCCATTCCAGCCCACTGCCCCAGCTCTCCCCTCCCCCCTCCCATTTCCACCCCCGCTAGTTTTGTCCATGTGACCTTTATACTTGTTGCTCCAAACTCTTCCCCCAGTGCTTTTTTTTTTTTTTTTTTTTTCAGGAGCAGTAAGAGACTGGAGAAGGAATTTTCTTTTTACCCTACAGTTTCTTGGCTAGGAAACAGAGGGATAGAGTGGGGTTTACAGCTTTAACAAGGAAAGCAGACTGTCAGCCAGCAAGGCTTGTGGCTTTTCTGCCCAGCATTACATTGCTCTTCTTCTTTGTGTGGATTTTTGGCCTCTTTCATTCCAGAACTTTTGCCATTACGTTATACCTTTGAGCATGGGTTTGCAGCACCTTGTAATATTCCGAATTGTTCTTTTGCCCTCCCCCAATACTGTAATTCTTTTAGCTCATTAAGATTGTAAGTCACTAACTTAAAAAATTTAATAGTATAATTTATAATTCTAAATATAGATAGTATAGGTCCTTGTTGCAGATTTTGTTGTCTCATAATTAAATGTTGAATTCTAGTATACATAGGAGGTCACTCCTTGTTTGTCAGTGGCAAAGAAAGGAATATAAAAAAATCATTTGCTCCTTTTATTTTAGGGCTAAAGTGAATAACATCCTCTTTTCTCCCTGCCAGTTTCAAACGGGAGATACAGAAATCAGACACTAAAATATCACCTTTATTAGTTTTATGAAACTCCAGTTGGAGGGAATAGCTCAGAAATAGCTGGTGATTTGCTTACCCTCCCTTTAATTGAATTTGCCACCTAACTCTTGAGGTCTGCCTGCCTCTCCCCCCCCCCCCCCCCCCCCCCCCCCCCCCCCCCCCCCCCCCCCCCGCCCCCTGCCCTACTTCCATCAGAACTTGCAGCTAAGCTTCTATGTTTGTGGTTGGGAGCAGATGGGACATCATCCCCTCTACACCCAG
Source organism: Anoura caudifer (assembly GCA_004027475.1). NCBI lineage: Eukaryota > Metazoa > Chordata > Mammalia > Chiroptera > Phyllostomidae > Anoura > Anoura caudifer. The sequence continues at coordinate 73,420 of PVKU01003407.1, read as the reverse complement.
GTCTGAGGAGGAAAAAGGTAAGAAGCTGGGCCAGGCATGCTCAGCTTCTACTCCAAACCCCATTGGTTAGGTCAGACTTTCCAAGGCCAAGGGGATGGGGATGGAGGGCAGTTTGGGGTAAATGTCTTCTCAAGGAAACCATGAGAATGAAGAGTAATTGTTTCCCCTAATTACTTTAAAACCAGATGTGAGTCGGTGGGTAGGTAGGTATAGATATAGATAAACTTTTAAAAAAGATTTTATTTATTTTTAGAGAGAGGAAAAGGGAGGGAGAAAGAGAGGGAGAGAAACATCAACGTGAGAGAGAAACATCGATGAGTTGCTTCTTATGTACCCCAACTGGGACTGAATCCACAACCCAGACATGTGCCCTGACTATGAATCAAAACAGTGAACTTTCACTTGGTGGGACGATGCCCAGCCAACTGAGCTACACTGGTTAGGGCTATGAACTTTTTTAAATTATAAAATTAACACATTCAGAAAAGATATAAAACTAAAAAATGTGGCACAAAGATATTTCTATTTAAAAAATCACTGTGTAACTACCACCCAGCTCAAAAAATAGGACATTGCCAGCCCTTCAGAATCCCCCTCCCCTGAGCTTCCTCTTCATCACTACCCTCCCTCTGATAATAGGGCTGCCCTGACCCCTGGTTATTCATGTCCGTACTTTTTAAAATAGATTTACTGCCACCTAAGTATGTGCCCCTAAACACTGTATACTAGTTTAGTTTTGCCTGATTTATCATTATGTAAAAAAGAATCACATGTTGAATTCCTATATATGCACACTTCCTTTGCTAGCATTACATTTTTTATTCACCTGTTGTTGCTTGTAGCTATAGTTCATTTGTTTTTATTGCAGTGCAGTATCCACTTTATGAATGTGCCAAGTTTATTCCCATTGTTGCTGATAGTCTCTCGGGTTCTTTGCTGAATTTTGGCTGGTATGGATAGTTATGTATGTATTTTACATTGTTTTCTTACAGTTTGAGTAATTATAAGAGTGGGATTGCTAGATCACTGGTAAAGCATATGCTCATCTTTAGTAGGTAATTCCACACCATTTCCCAGAAAGGCTTTTCGGTTCACAGCAGCCCTACCATCATTACTTCACATTCTCATCAACACTTGATATTTTCAGACTTGAATGCTACTCATTTTTATTGAGTATTGTTATGGTGTCACTTTTTAATTTTTATTTCCCATAATTATACATGAGGTCAAATACCTTTTCCTGTGCTTGTAGACCATGTGATATTCTCCAGTTTTGAAATGTCTATTCTGCCCATTTTTTTTTCTTTTGAATTATCAGCCTTTTTCTTACGGAATTTTTCTTTTCTCTGGTTTTATTAAGATACATTGATATACATAACTGTATAAGTTCAAGGTGTACAGTATAATGAGTTGACATATATATTGTGAAAAGATTGTTACAGTAAGTTTAGTTAACATCCATTATCTTATATAGGTCCAAAAAAACAAAAAGATTTTTTTTCTTTGTGATGAGACCTCTTAGGATTTACTCTCTTAACAACTTTAAAATATGCCATAGTGTTAGGTGTAGTCCTTGTATTGTACATTATATCCCCAGTACTTATTTACCTAATAATTTGAAGTTTTTTCCTCTGACCATAATAGGCATTTTAACAAGTATGAGGTGATATTGTGGTTTTGTTTTGCATTTCTCTGATGATTAGTGATTGTGAGCAAGTTTTCATGTTCCTGATGCCACCTTTGAAAAAAATGCCTATTCAGGTCCTTTGCCCATTTTTAAATTGAATTCTTTTTTTTGTTTTGTTTTGTTTTTTGGGTTTTTTTTTCCTACTGAGTTGTATTAGTTCTTTATATATTTTTTATATGAACCCTTTATCAGATATATGGTTTGCAAAATTTTTTAACCATTCCAGAGGTTGTCTTTTTTTTTTTTGCTGTGCGGAAGGTTTTTAGTTTGATGTAGTCCTACCTGCTTATTTTTTATTTTGTTTCTTGTGTCTTAGGTGTCATATCCAAAAAATTATTGCCAAGATCCAATGTCGAGGAGCATTTTTCCAATGTTTTCTTCTGGGAGTTTTGTAGTTTCTAGTTTTACATTTAAGTCTTTGATCAATTCCAAGTTAATTTATGTTAATGGTATAAGATAAAGTTCTAGTTTCATTCTTTTACATGTAAATATACAATTTTCCCAGCATCATTTATTTGAAGAGACTGTTGTTTTTCCATTGAGTATTCTTGGCTCCCTTGTGAAATATTAGTTGGCTGTAGATGTATGGGTTTTTTTCTGGGCTTTCCGATCTGTTCCATTGGTTTGTGTGTCTGTTTTTATGTCAGTACCTCACTGTTTTGATTACTATAGTGTTATAGGTTGAAATCAATACATGTTCTTTCTCACAACTACTCTGCAGTGTCATAATTTCAACAATTACTTATCCATATTTACCTACATCTCTTTTTGTGCCAATACAACATTATCGTAATTACTGTAACTTTATTGTAATTTTTGATAGCTGATAGGAAAAAGTTTTTCCACCTTCTCCTTGTTCTGCAGAGAGTACTGTGTGCTCTTGGAACATGTTATAAAGGAGCAGTGCATATAAGGAAGACATAGTGGTGTTAACTTTGTAAAGAAAGGCATTATTAGACTTTACTGGACTATCACAAAGAGAGAGAGAGCCTGCTCATGTGCAGGATACATTGTGAAAAAAAAGTGTACAAGCAGAAATGGGTTGAATGAGTAGGCACATGGAATGTTGTTACTCTCAGTTTAGGCTTGACTATATGTTATAGATGAAAGATGAGTGGCTTAAACAAATTAGAAATTTATTTCTTATGTAAAAAATGTTTGGAGGTGGTCCTCCAGGGTCTATTTGATGGTTCATCAAAGTCCTGGGAACCAGTTTTCTTACATTCTTACATCATTGCAGTGTGGCCCTCATTATTCTGGCTCAGCATGCTACCAGGGCTCTACCTGTCACAACTATATACCAGGCAACAGGATGGAAGAAGAGGAAAACCAGTGTGCATTTCTCTCTGCTCATTTTTAAGAAAAGTTTTTAGAAGTTTCACTCAACACTTCTGTAAACTCCAAGATACAATTTGACCATTCTCACTAAGCTTCAGCTATTAGTGGTTCCCTGCTTAAGCTAGTCCTGGTTAAGTAGAAGACTCACCTTGGATTAAATGTTATGGGAAATATGTTCTGCTCTTATGTTTGCTGTGGCATTTTTGCATTCACAACACTTTGGAATGAGATATCTGCTTTTATTTAAGTTTTGACCCTTCTGTAAACAAGACTTCTAACTGCTCTCTTTCAATTTCTCCAAAGGAAATTGTCTTGAGTTCCTCAAGTCTCTAGTCTGTGTCCTCTCTGGTACACAACAGAGAGCAGAAGAAAAGGGAAGTGCCTTGTGATGGTCCTCTTTCAGTCACAAGTTCCTTAGGCACTGTTTCTTGATCTGCTGCTATGAATCTGGGGAGTGGGAGCACAGATGTGTTCAGTTTTGCTTTGTGAACACTTATTAGGATTTCTACATTTTTCTTTATATGCTTCACTTAAATAACCAGGTTTATAAGAAAGTTACTTAGAAGATTTTGTTCTGTTTTTCCTTTTGCAGCATGTAACTGCTATTAACAAATAGCTGGTTGCCTTAGAAACCACTACAGGTTTTAGTCTGGCCTTTAATACAGACATCAGGCAAATTCAGTACTGTGTAACAGTGCTAAAGAAAATAACTGAGTGACTTCCTCCTAGTAGCACTGGAGAGTTTTCAATATGAATCAGTAATAGGGAGCTTCTGGTGATCTTGGCTAAGGAGTGATGAATGTGAATTTTGGATGTTTTACTTAGTAATGGATACCCAAACGGCTAGCAGAGGGAAGAGATCAGAGGCAGGGATATCAGAGAAGAAATGGATTCTCAATGTTAAATGAAGTAATGCCTGAATTAGATTAATTAAAAACCAAAATTACAGGTGAGAAGTCCAGAGAAACCAGACCTAATGGTGTCCTGAGCGGTAGTCAGAATTTTAGTGTGGTTGTGAATGGAGCACCTGAATGGGCTCAGGATCTACAGAGGAATATTGAAAGATGGTGGATCAGTAGGCCCCTCTGCCCTGCCTGTCTTTCCTCCTGTCATCATGTAAGGTGGGCATGGGTTTGGAGGCAGGAGAGAGAGCGGGGTGGAAGTGGAATAGGAGCAGCAAATACCTTAGACATAAAGAACCCTGAAAAGCAAGATAGCTGTATAATGGTATATGGAATGTTCCACAGTATAATGAAAAATATGAGAAATTTGAAGTCAGACCCTTAGCACTTCAGATCTAGAAGTCCTACCAATTTATCAGTTTAAAGAAATTATTAATTTTTCTGAACTTAAGTATTTTTTATCTGTGAACATGTAATACTACGGTATCATAAAGGTGATTTTCTGTAAAGGAATGGTTTAGTTAGTGCTTGATTTATAATGTGAAAGTTGAATTATAAACAGTTTCATGCTGTTTTCTAAGATCTGTTATTTCATGTTTATGTATATTTTATTTCATTTAGACTAATTGCACATTCAAGATGCATGATGATGAAATTGCCACTTAATTGTGTCTGCATTTCTTCTGGAAAAGAAGGCTTGAATACAAACAAATCTAGAATGAAGAGCTTCAACAAGTAGTTAACAAGATGGTTTCAGGCCCAAGATGACACACTTGGTGGATTTTAGAAGACCACTCCTGCCTTTGAAGTTTTTCTATGTTGCTGCGCTGAGAATGCATCACTGTGTTCAGTCAGCTGGATGGTGCACATGGAGTTTGGATGTTGCTGTCTGCTTTTGACCCCCATAACACATCTACTCACCTGAAAGCCCAGGAATTTTCTGGGGTTGATATTCTGATATGTACTTCATCAAGCTTGGATCTTCCACCCTCTGAGGATGATTTGTTACAGTCTCTGGCTGCATGTATTATGGATGGAAGGTATCTGACAATGTCAGAGAAGTCTGTTAGAGTTTTGTCTGCAAATTCAAGAATTGGCATTTTTGTCAGAACATACTGCTTATGTTTAATAAAGAAAAAGGGAGGGGGTGGGGAGAGAAATTGATGGTTATATCCAATATTTGTCCTCCTCTTCTTGTCTAATAAAAGTATTTTAGCCCTGGCTGGTGTGGCTCAGTGGATTGAGTGCCGGTCTGCAAACCAAAGGGTTGCTAGTTTGACTCACATGCCTGGGTTGTGGGTCAGGTCCCTGGGGGAGGGCATGCAAGAGGCAACAACACATTGATGTTTCTGTCCCTCTCTTTCTCCCTCCCTTCCCCTCTCTTTAAAAATTAAAAAAAAATCTTTTTTAAAAAATATATTTTATTGATTATGCTATTACAGTTGTCCCATTTCCCTCCCTTTATTCCCCTCTACCCTGTATACCCCCTCCCACCTACATGCCCCCCATTTAGTTCATGTCCATGGGTCATATATATAAGTTCTTTGGCTTCTACATTTCCTACTATTCTTAACCTCCCCCTGTCTATCTTCTACCTACCTATCATTTATGCTACTTATTCTCTGTACCTTTTCCCTCTCTCTCCCTATCCACTCCCCTGCTGATAACCCTCCAAGTGATCTTCATTTCTGTGATTCTGTTCCTGTCCTAGCTGTTTGCCTAGTTTGTTTTTGTTTTAGGTTCAGTTGTTAATAACTATGAGTTTGTTGTCATTGTACTGTTAATATTTTTTATCGTTTTCTTAGATAAGTCCCTTTAGCATTTCATATAATAAGGGCTTGGTGATGATGAACTCCTTTAACTTGACCTTATCTGGGAAGCACTTTATCTGCCCTTCCATTCTAAATGATACCTTTGCTGGATAGAGTAATCTTGGATGTAGGTCCTTGCCTTTCTTGACTCTGAATACTTTCCAACCCCTTCTTGCCTGCAAGGTTTCTTTTGAGAAATCAGCTGTCAGTCTTATGGGAACTCTGTGGGTAACTGTGTCCTTTTCTCTTGCTGCTTTAAGATTCTCTCCTTATCATTAATCTTGGCTAATGTAATTCTGATGTGCCTTGGTGTGTGCTTCCTTGGGTCCAACTTCTTTGGGACTCTCCGAGCTTCCTGGACTTCCTGAAAGTCTATTTCCTTTGCCAGATTGAGGAAGATTTCCTTCATAATTTTTTCAAATAAGTTTTCAATTTCTTGCGTTTCCTCTTCTCTTTCTGGCACCCCTATGATTTGGATGTTGGAATGTCTAAAGTTGTCCTAGATGTTCCTAGGCCTCTCATATTTTTGAATTCTTGTGTCTTCATTCTGTTCTGGTTGAATGTTTATTTCTTCCTTCTGCTCCAAACTGTCGATTTGAGTCCCAATTGTCTTCCCTTCACTGTTGGTTCCTTGTACATTTTCCTTTATTTTGCTTTTCATAGGCTTCACTTCTTCCTGTATTTTGTGACCATCCTCACCCATTTCTGTGAATATCCTGATTCCCAGTGTTTTGAACTCTGCATCTGATAGGTTGGCTATCTCTTCATTACTTAGTTGTACTTTTTCCTGGAGCTTTGATCTGTTCTTTCATTTGGGCCATTTTTTTTTTTTTTTGTCTCAGCATGCTAGTTACATAGTAAGGGGCCAAGCCTTAGGTATTCACCAGGGTGGGGCAACTTACAGAGCTGTGTTGTGGCACTGTATGTGGGGGAGGGGTCTGAGAGGGAACAGTGGTGCTTGTTCTGCTCTCTGCCAGTTTTCAGTCACTTCCCTCTCTACCCTCAATCAAATTGGGCCCTTCTGGTGCTGATTCCGCATGGGTAGGCTTGTGTACTCGGGGCGGTCTCCGCCCGCAGAGCCCCATCTGTCCACCGTGGATGAAAATAAGTCTACCGAGACATGATCTGCTTGGGGAGGAGAGGTGGCCAATCTCTCAAAGGAGATGGGCCAAGAGCCCCTTCCTCAATGTTTTTTATTAGGTTTGTAATACACAGGAATACAGGTAAAGTTCATCGATCAATGTCAGATGGCAAGGATCAAATAATAGATAACATTTCAAAGAACTCTGAGGGTTTAATTGAGTCAGGGTCTGTCAGCTAAGGGGTTACAAAACTTTGGGAGAGAAACTCATTTCCTGCTCGGACCCTTATCATTTAAATGAGAGCACTCTTTTTTTTAAAATTATATTTTATTGATTATGCATTACAGTTGTCCCATTTTCCCCCCTTCATTTCCCTCCACCCTGCACACCCCCTCCCACCCACATTCCCCCCTTTAGTTCATGCCCATGTGTCATAAGTTCTTTAGCTTCTACATTTCCCACACTATTCTTGCCCTCCCCCTGTCTATGTTCTACCCACCGTCTGTGCTACGTGTTCTGTGTACCTTGTCCCCCTCTCTCCTCTTCCCTCTCCCCTATTGCTAACCCTCCATGTGATCTCCATTTCTGTATTTCTGCTCCTGTTGTAGTGGTTTCCTTAGTTGGCTTTTGTTTTAGGTCTGGTTGTTAATACCTGTGAGTTTGCTGTCTTTTTACTGTTCATATTTTTTATCTTCTTTTTCTTAGATAAGTCCCTTTAGCATTTCATATAATAAGGGCTTGGTGATGATGAACTCCTTTAACTTGACCTTATCTGAGAAGCACTTTATCTGCCCTTCCATTCTAAATGAAAGCTTTGCTGGATAGAGCAATCTTGGATGTAGGTCTTTGATTTTCATGACTTGGAATACCTCTTTCCAGCCCCTTCTTGCCTGTAAGGTCTCTTTTGAGAAATCCGCTGGCAGTCTGATTGGAACTCCTTTGTAGGTGACTGTCCCCTTATCCCTTGCTGCTTCTAGAATTCTCTCTTTCATTTTAATCTTGGGTAATGTAATTATAATGTGCCTTGGTGTGTTCCTCCTTGGGTCCAACTTCTTTGGGACTCTGAGCTTTGTGGACTTCCTGGAAGACTATTTCCTTTGCCAGATTGGGGAAGTTCTCCTTTATTATTTGTTCAGATAAGTTTTCCACTTGTTGCTCTTCCTCTTCCCCTTCTGGTACCCCTATAATTCGGTTGTTGGGACATTTAAAGATGTTCTGAAGGTTCCTAAGCCTCTCCTCGTTTTTTTTTGAATTCTTGTTTCTTCCTTGTTTTCTGTTTGGTTGTTTCTTTCTTCCTTCTGGTCCACTCCATTGATTTGAGTCCCAGTTTTCCTCCCATCTCTGTTGGTTCCCCATGCATTTTTCTTCATTTTACTTATTGTAGCCTTCATTTTTTCATCTAATTTGTGAATAAAATCAACCAATTCTGTGAGCATCCTGATCGCCAGGCCTTTGAATTGTGCATCTGATAGGTTGGCAGTCTCTTCGTTGCTTAGATAAATTGGCTCTGGGGCTCTGATTTGTTCTCCGGTTTGAGCCATTTTCATTTCTGTTTTTTTTTTTTTTTTTTTTTTTTTTTTTTTTTTTTTTTTTTTTTTTTTTTTTTTTTTTTTTTTTTTTTTTTTTTTTTTTTTTTTTTGTCTAGTCACGGCTGTTAGGTAGTGAGGGGTGGAGCCTTAGGTGTTCCCCAGGGCGGGGCAGCCCAGTCGATGGGTAGTGATGCTGTATGTGGGGGCGGGGTCTGAGAGGAGACAATGGTGTTTGCTCCACTCACTCTTGGATTCCCCTTTCTTCCACCGCTTCCCCTTTGCCTGGATTATCTGTGTGTGAAAGTGGGACCACCCAGTCAGCCAGCTGCCTTGTTCGGCCTCACTGGTTCTGCACAGTTGCTGCCCTGTGCCTGGGTTCTGCTAGTCACCGCCTGTTCATCTGGGGGCTGCCAGCCGCTGCTCCCTGGGTGCCCGGTCCGCACCTCCGCTTTTTCCTGCCCCGACTCCGCCCCTCTTACCGGTCTGGATGAATGCTTGTTGGACTTCCAAACAGTTCGATTTTCTGACTTTTGGTTGTTTTCTTGTTTCTATATCTTTGTTGTCCTTAATTTTGGTTGTGATAGGAGGCACAGTGTGTCTGCCTATGCCTCCATATTGGCCGGAAGTCCCTAAATGAGAGCACTCTTAACAAAGCAGATTTCACAGGACTTTATGAATTCTTTGTTATGCCCGATCACCTGGGGAGCCGGCTCTAGCCAGCACAGAGCTGCATCACCCTCGTTATAGTTTCAGGTTTAAGTAGATTAAGACCAGGAAAACAGAGATAAGGAAAACTTCTCCCAGACAGATTGAGGACTCAGGCTATGTCAGGATACCCGGGGGTGGGGCGAGGGTCTATCACCCCCTCTTTGCTGCAGCCCCCTGAGTCCTTTCTTGAGGGCCTTCCAAGTGGTCCTGCATGGCTTAGGTGATCCCTCCCTTAAGGGAATCTTACCTGTCATTGGCTAACTGACCAAGCATTGGGAACCAGTTATGGATGAAGCAGAAGCAGCGCTCCTGCCAGGGAGATAAGCTTTGTGTCCTTAGAGGCTTACAGTCTGAAGGTCGTTCACTCAGCCTTAGTCATGAGGGGGTTACAACTCCTGAAACCAGGCAGAACGGTTCCCAACAGTGTATGTTCTAGGACCCTGTTGGTCTCTCCAATTAACTCTCCTGTGAGGCTGGGAATTTCTCCCACTGCCACCTCAACCCCCACAGGTGTTTTTAGTCAGAGGTTTGAGGCTTTATTTCCCCGTACTGGAATACTGGGTTGCGCAGTCTCTCTTGCTCCCCAGTTATTCCTCCTGGTTTATCTGCACACGAATGTGGGACCATCCACTCTGCAAGCTGCTGCCTCTCTGTCCGCCAGTTGCTGCCTTGCCCACCAGCCTAACCTTACCTGCCATGGTCCTCCAGCCGCTGCCTTGCCATGAGTCCTCCCTGTCTGGCTGCCTGTCTCCACACCTCCTATGGGTCTGGATGAATGTTTCTTTAACTCCTTGGTTGTCGGACTTCCATATAGTTCCATTTTCTGTCAGTTCTGCTTGTTGTTTGTTTTTAAATTTGTTGTCCTTTTTTTGGTTGTGCGAGGAGGCACAACCTATGCCTCCATCTTGGCCGGAAGTCTAAAATATATTTTTTAAGAAGGTATTTTTAGCTGAACAATTGGCTGACTGAAATAAAAATTACCTTTTTAGCATTTCATGCAACCAGGTTTGGCCATGTGATTGGCCAGTGAGATATTAATAGAAATGATGGGTGCAGCTTCTGGTCCAAGCCCCATACTCTTATCCACTGTTTGGAATGCAGATGAGGTAAGCCATCTTGGGCCATGGGAATGTGAACATTTCCTTAGGGCAAGTACTTCCCAAACTTTTCTGCACACTAGAATTACTTAGGGAGCTTTTAAAAATCCTGATGCCCAGGTTATACCATGGGTCAATCAAATAAGAGGGTCTGGAGGTGGAGCTGGACAATAGTGTGTTTAAAAGTTCTCAAGTGATTCAAATGTGCAGCAGAGTTGGGGAACTGCTATTTTAGGGATTCCAGAGCAGAATATTGAAGGAACCTATGTTGATGACAGCACACCAACCCAGGACTACTTACAACAGGGCCATTACATGTCAGAGAACTAGACTTGTAGCTTGAATAAGCCTGTTATTAGGGGTCATAGTTATAGCCACAGAACTTACATACTAATAAAGGTGGGTCATTCTTATTAAAACTGATTGACTGTATTTTGCAGAATCATTTTGTTTACATGTTCTGCTTATTTTCTTTTTTTAGTTTTTATTTTTTAATTATAGTTGACAGTAACATTTTATATTAGTTTCAGGTGTACAGCATAGTGGTTACACATTTATATAACTTTTGAAGTAATCCCGACAATAAGTCTAGTACCCACCTGGTACTATATATACTTATGACCGTAGTATTGACTATGTGCCCTATGCGGCACTTTATGTCTCTGTGACTATTTTGTAGCTACCAATTTGTGCTACACCTTCACCTTTTTAGCCTTAACCTAAATCCCTTCACCTTTTTAGCCCAGTCACTCAACCCTTCTCCCCTCTAGCAACCATCAGGTTTCTGTATCTATGAATCTGTTTTTATTTTGTTTCTTTGTTTTGCTCTTTAGATTCCACATATAAGTGAAATTGTATGGTAATTTTCTTTCTCTGACTGACATATTTCACTTAGCATGATACCGTCTAGGGCTCTCTATGTTGTCACAAATGTCCAAGTAATATTATATTGTATATATGTAATACTTCTTTTTTAAAAAAATTGTTCACTCTATTACAGTTGTCCCAATTTTTCCCTCTTTGCCCTCCTCTGCCTAGTCCAACCCAGATCCCATAGTCAATCCCTACATTATTGTTCATGTCCATGGGTTATTCATACGTATTTTTTGACTAATGCCTTCCCGTTCTTTACTCCATTCCCTGCTGCCTCCCTCTGCTCTGGCAGCTGTCACTGTTCCATGTTTCTGTGTTTCTGGTTCTATTTTGCTCATTAGTTTATTTTGTTCTTTTGAGTTGGTGTTTTGGGATTCTTAGCATATAATGCCAGCAGTGGAAACACTGGGTCAAAATTTTGAAAAATTTTAATTTTTTGTGGAAATTCCATACTGTTTTCCACACTGGCTACACCACTCACATTCCCAACAGTGCACTAGGTTCCCTTTTCTCCACATCCTTGTCAGCACTTGCTGTTTGCTGATTTGTTAATGATGGCCATTCTGACCAGTGTAAAGTGGTATCTCATTGTGGTTTTAATTTTCATCTCTCTGATGTCAGTCATGTTGAACATTTTTTCACGTGTCAATGGTCCATCTGTGTATCCTCCTTTGCCCACTTTTTTAATTGGATTGTCTGTCTTCCTGGTGTTGAGTTGTGTGAGTTTTTTATATATTTTGAAGATCAAACCCCTGTCCAATGCATCATTGCCAAATATGTTCTCCTATACAATTTGTTCTCTTTTTATTTTGATGGTGGTTTCTTTAGCTGTGCTGAAGCCTTTTAATTTGATGTAGTCCCATTTGTTTATTGTTTCCTCTATTTACATTGCCCTAGGAGATATATTGGCAAAAATATGTTACGTGGGATATCTGAAATTTCACTGCCTATGTTTTCTGCTAGGAGTTTCATGGTATCAAGACTTATATCTAAATCTTTTATCCATTTTGAGTTTATTCTGGTTTATGGTATAAATTGGTAGTCTACTTTCATTGTTTCCCATGTACCTGTACAGTTTTCCCAACACCATTTGTTGAAGAGACTGTTTTTTACTCCATTGTATGCTTGTGCCCTATTTGTTAAGTAATAATTGACCATAGAGACATGAGTTTATTTCTGCGTTCTCTATTCTGTTCCATTGATCTATGTGGCTGTGTCTTATGCCAGTACCAGACTATTTTGATTACAGTGGCCTTGTAGTATAGTTTGATATCAGGTATTGTGATACCTACAACTTTGTTCTTCTTTCTCAGGATTGCTAAGATTTTTTCAGAGTCTTTTTTGGTTCTATATAAATTTTTGAAATATTTGTTCTAGACGTCTGAAATATGCAACTGGTATTTTAATAGGAATTGCGTTGAATCTATAGATTGCTCTGGGTAGTATGGACATTTTAGTGATGTTAATTCTTCCAATCCATGAACACAGTTTATGAATCCATTTATTTGTACCTTCTCCAATTTACTGTTCTATGGTTTTCTGAGTACAGGTCTTTATCTCTTTGGTTAAGTTTATTCTTAGGTACTTTATTTTTCTTTTTGCTATATAGTAAATGGGATTTTTTCTAAGTTCCTCTTTCTGATAGTTCATTGTTCGTGTATAAGAATGCAATTGATTTCTGAATATTGACTTTGTATCCTGCTATTTTGCCAATTTCACTTATTAGGTTGAGTAGTTTTGTTGCTGGAGACTATAGGGTTTTATGTACACTATCATGCTTTCTTCAAATAACGACAGTTTTACTTTGTTCTTTCCAATTTGGATGCCTTTTATTTATTTATTTTGTCTGATCACTGTGGCTAGGACTTCCAATACTGTGTTGAATAGAAGTGGTGATCTGAAGGGAAAAGCTTTTAATTTTTGCCTGTTGAGTGTGATGTTGGCAGTAGGTTTCTCATACATGCCCTTTGTTATGTTAAGGTATGCTTCCTCTTTTCCCACTTTGCTAATGTTTTTATCATAAAAGGGTGCTGGAATTTATCAAATGCTTTCTTAGCATCTATTGATTCTGTGATCATGTGATTTTTATCCTTTTTTGTTTATGTGGTGTATTATGTTTTTTGATTTGTGTATATTGTAGTGTCCTTTGTTCCCTGGAGCAAATCTTATTTGATTATAGTGCATGATGTTTTTAATGTATTGCTGGATCTGGATTGACAATATTTTGTTGAGGATTTTAGCATCTATGTTCATCAGAGATATTGGCCTGTAATTTCCTTTCTTTGTTTTGTCTTTATCTGGTTGAAAATACTAGCCTCATAAAAAGAGTTTGGAAGTCTTCCCTCTTCTTGAATTTTTTGGAATGGTTTGAGAACTATAGGAGTTAGTTCTTCTTGTTGGGTAAAATTCACCTGTGAATCCATCTGGTCCATGGCTTTTGTGTGCTGGGAATTGTTTGATTACTGCTTTAGTTTTGCTGGTTGTTATCAGTCTATTCAGGCTTTCTGCTTCTTGATTCAGTTTTGGAAAATGTATGTTTGTAGAAATTTATACATTTTGCCCAGTTTCTCCAATCTGTTGGCATATAGTTGTTATAGTTATTTTTTACAATACCTTGTATTTCTGTGGTATTGGTTGTTACTTCTCTTTCATTTCTGATTTTATTTATTTGTGTCCTCTCTGTTTTTTTCTTGTTGAGTCTTGTGAAAGGTTCATCAATTTTACATTTTTGAAGAATCAGCTCCTGGATTCATTGATCTTTTGAATTGTTCTTTTAGACTCTATGTCATTCAATTATGTTCTGATCTTGATTATATCCTTCCTTCTACTCACTCTGGGTTGTGATTGTTGTTGTTCCTCTAGTTCTTTTAGATGTGTCTGATAAATTGCTTGCCTCATATTCATTAAGCACTTTTGGGGGGATTCCTCCCCTCCTTTGGATTGGGGGTTGTTTCTTTGTTTCCCCATTTTAGATGACTGTTTTTATTTCTGTATATTAGATTGATATGCTTTGATTCCCTGTCTTCATGGGTTGGCCTTCTATGGAAAGAGACCTGTGGGACTCAGTAGTACAGCCTCTTTGATTTCTTGAGCTCAGTGGATTCCATTTATTCAGTTTATTTGGGCTCTTTTGTTGTAATTGGGTTTTGGTTGTTGTTGGCTTGTTTGTTGTGTTCTCTCCTCCACTGGCTGTCTAAGATTCACAACCCTGAGCACATCTTGTATGCTGTTGTATAGGTGCTGCTTGAGCAAAACAAAACAATCTAGCAAACAAACCCCACAGCAGCAAAAATGCTATCCAACCACAACTGCTATATCAACAACAAATGAGCAAAGATTAATAAAGGTGGAAAAAGAGTAAGAACATTATAAGAAAGAAAATAAGAATATGAGGTGACTAATGGAAAGAAAAATGATTTTGAGAGAGTGGAGGGAGGAGAAATAATTGGAGTCAGGAATATAAATGAGGTAACAAAAGTGAAAATAAAATTTAGAGTTAAAAAAGGAGAGAATAAAGCAATGGAGTAATAAAAAAGGAATAGTATAATATGAGGTTTGAAACAAAAATTTTAAAAGATCATGAACAAATAGGAGCAACACTGAAGAAAAACAACAACTCCACCAATATTCGCGACAAGTGAGCAAAGACTAATAACAGTGTAAGAGAGAATAAGAATATTATAAGACACAAAAAAAGGATTTTGAGATGTCTAAAGGAAAGAAAAATGATTTTGAGAGTTTAGAGGGAGGAGAAATAATAAGGGTAAGGATTAGAAACTAGGCTAAGAATGGGAAAATAATATTTAAAACAGAAATAAGAAAGGGCAGGTGGAAGGGTAAATGGAGTAGCAGAGGGGATATAGTGAACATCTAGGAATAAAATTGAAGAAATACAACAACCACAATAACAGCAAATGAACAAAGATTAATGAAAGTGGGAAGAGAATGAGGATATTATAAGAAAGGAATAAATGTGAGATGACTAATTGAAAGAAAAATGGTTTTGAGAGGCTTGGGGGAGCAGAAATAGAGTGAGGAATAGAAACTGGGTGTAGAGATAGGTGAGTTCCTGCCAAGATGGAGGCCTAGGTAGAAACCCTTCACTTCCTCGCATAACCAAAAGGAGGATAACAACCAATCTAAAATCAGTAAACAACCAGAAGTGCCAGAAAATCAAACTGCATGGAGCCCTGACAACCAAGGAATTAAACAGTCAAATAGAACAATCAGACTGGTAAGAACCTGTGGCGAGGTGGTGGGCTGTGTGGGTGGGGCTCGCTGTGGCCAAGCAGTGGACTGCATGGGTGGGGCTGCTGAACAGGAAACAGACTCAGAACTGACTGTGGACTACAGTAGTTGCCACGGTGGGAGAAACTCCCAGTCTCACATGAGAGTTGGTTGGAAAGTGGGCTAGAGTCAAGCAGGCAAGCTGCTTTGTTTCCTCTCTGGCTCCTCCCACGCAGGCAGCGCCAAAGCACAGCAAAGAGGTTGCCCTGCCCTGGTGAAAACCTAAGGCCCTGCCCCCTTACAACTTAACAGGCGCACCAAGAGAAAGAGATATGGCCCAAATGAAAGAACAGAGCCAAGCTTCAGAAAGAGAGATAAGCGATGAGATAGCCAACCTATTTGAAAGAGAACTTAAAGCCCTCGTGATAAAAATGCTCACAGAACTGATTGAGTTTGGTCCCAAAGTGAAAAAAACGAAAGATACCCAAAATGAAATAAAGCAAAATATTCAGGGAACCAAGAGTGACAGAAAGGAAACCAGGACTCAAATCAACAATTTGGAACAAAAGGAAGAAATAAACATCCAATAAGAACAGAATGAAGTATTTGAAGTCATGAAAGGCAAGATTATTTTATCCAGCAAAGCTTTCATTTAGAATGGAAGGGTAGATAAAGTGTTTCCAAGGTAAGGTCAAGTTAAAGGAGTTCATTATCACCAAGCCATTATTATATGAAATGTTAAAGGGACTTATCTAAGAAAAAGAAGGTAAAAAATATAAACAGTAAAATGACAATAAACTCAAAACTATCAACAAATGAACCTAAAAGAAAAGGCAAACAATGAAAATAAAAAGCAAACAGCTAGAACAGGAACGGAATCAGAGAAATGGAGATCACATGGAGGCATTTCAGTGGGGAGGGGGAAGGGAGAAATGGGGGGAAAAAGGTACAGGGAAGAAGAAGTGTAATTGGTAGGCATTAAATAGATGGGGAGAAGTCAAAAATGGGATAGGAAACAGAGGACTCAAAGAACTTATGTGTACAACCCATGGATATGAACTAGGGAATGCTGGAGGGTGGGGGCATGCAGCTTGGAAGGGTGATTAAGGAAAAAATTGGGAAAACTGTAATAGCATAATCAATAAAATATACTTAAAAATAAAAATAAAAATAAATAAAATCTTAAAAAAAGAAACTGGGTGTAGAAAGGGGAAAATAAAATTTATAAGGAAAATAAGAAAGGGATGGAAAATGGCAAAATGGAGTAAAGATAGGAAGAGTAAAATATGAGATTTGAGATAAAAGAAAAAATAGTGAAATAATAGGAAAAAATGAAGAAAAAATGTTGAAAATCTCTGCATGAGAAAAAATAACACAAATAATGAAAAAGAACATTATCAGTAGAGTTGAGTGTTTTCCTACTGTCTTCTCCTGATCTGCCTCAAGAGGGGGTTTCTGGTGTGATCAGGAGGGTAGGATACCTGGATCTCCCCTGAGAGGTGCTGTTCAGTGTTCAGGGAAAATGGTGTGTGTATTCCCCTGCCCCTGCACCACATATCTCAGTCTGTCCCAGATTATTTCCATAATGTATAGGTTCTGACGAATTAGCTGTCTGTTTGTGAAGAGCCAATTGTCTCATGTGAAGAGCCAATCTGTATAAAAGGGTCAGCTCTTTTCTGCTTGGTGCTGTTGGCAGCATTGTATAAGAGCTGAGAGGCTGGGTGGGGCCCTGAACATGCCTTGCTGGGCCAATTTCTAGTCTTTCTGCTCTGCTTGTTTCATTGGAATAGGGCCAGATGAACCAGCGTAGCTTGTTGTGTCTGATAAAAGTTCAGAAAGGGCTCTTTTGGAGATTATCTTTCCCCTGCAGGTATGCTAGGCACGTGGGAGGGGGTTGTTGAGCCTAGCCTTCTGTTGTGCAGTTTGCAGCCCTGAGATGGGGGTTGGTCATGCCTTCCGCTTCCCATAGGTTTGTACTCTGTGGTGTGAGGAGACCTGCCTGGCTGCAAAGAATCTCAGGTGCTCAGCTCTTGCCCCTCTAGCTGCCAGCCCACTGCTCTCACAGGAGACTCAGACCCAAACTCTCCATTTTTGCACAGCCCCCACTCACCAGCCATATTGGGTGGAGTCTCACAATCACTTTGCTGTGCAGCCTTTCTGATCTTCTTGTCCAGCTGGTTCAGTGGGAACAGACTTTGCTTTCAACCTGATTTCTTTGCTGGCAGGGCAGCTGTGTGCACACATGGGTTCCCTGCCCAGCCATGCTTCAGCTCTCCTATTAATAGGTCTCTATGTGTTGCCCACACCGTAGCACCAAATCACTGGTTGTCCTGACACTCTACCTCCCTCAAAAGCAAAAACTCTCTTGGTCAGGGCTGGACACTACCAGTGCCTCTGACAGTTTTAGGTGAATTTCTCTCTGGAATTTGCTTGGATGGCACTGAAGCTACGGACATGCTGCTTGATGTGTGCGTGCAGCCCAAGTCTACCAAACCCTGTATATATTTCCAAGTCTCTACCAACTAGAGTTGGGGGTTCCCTGTGCAGGACCTGGGGCCCCTGCTCTGGGAGCAGAGAGAGCTACTAAGCTACATTTTCTGTCTTGTCTTTCCTCTGCTGCAGGCAACTTGTACAGGGTATTTCCCTTCAACTTATAAAATCTCTTACTGGATGGTGCAAAGCATCCTCTGTACTCCTTGGCTTCAAAAATTCTTACCAGTTGAGATTCTGTTGATTGTTCAAGTCACTAGTTGGAAGATCAGCCAAAAATCTGTGCTAGGGCACAAGTAAGGGGGCTCAGCTTCCACCTACTTAGCTGCCATCTTCCAGTGTCTCCAAAGCACTTCCAGTACTTGGCCTGGTCATACTGGGAGACAGTGCTTAGGCACTGGTCTTTATCCAGGAGATTGCCATTGGAGTCTGCATCCTGCAAATGCTTCCGGATTCCAGCTCCTGACCTGGAGGATGCACTATACATGGTTGATGCTGCAAGCCCTGCAATCACTGACATCTTGGGGCCAGCCTGGGTTCCTGCATTCAACTTACTCAAGCTTCTGTTGTGCACTCCTGTGCTATTTCTACTTTATCTAGTCGTCTGTTGACGGGCACTTAGGTTGCTTAAATATTTTAGCTATTGTAAATAATGCTACAATGAACTTAGGGGTGCATGTATCTTTTCAAATTAGTATTCTAGATTTCTTCATATAAATGCCCAGAAGTGGATATTTTTAATTTTTTTTGAAGAACCTTATACTGTTTTCCACAGTGGCTGTGCCAGTCTGCATTACCACCAACAGTGCATGAGGGTTTTCTTTTCTTCACTACCTCACCAACACTTGCTGTTTGTTGATTTATTCATGATAGCATTTCTGACAGGTGTGAGGCGATGATATCTTGTGGTTTTAATTTGCATTTCTCTGATGATTAGTGATGTTGAGCATCTTTTCATATGTCTATTGTCTATCATGTCATCTTTGAAGAAGTGTCTGTTGAGGTCCTCTGTCCATTTTTTAATTGTTTTTTTTTTGGTGTTAAGTTGTATGAGTTTTTATAAATTTGACATATTGGCCTCCGTATTAGATGTCTCATTGGTGATTATCTTCTCCCAATGAGTAGGCTGTCTTTTTGTTTGTTGGTGGTTTCCTTTGATGTACAAAATTTGTTTAGTTCGATGTAGTCCCATTTGTATTTTTTGTTTTGCCTCCTATGATTGAGGAGATGTATCTAAAAAAAATTGACTAAGCGCAATGTCAGAGAGTTTACTGCCTAATTTTTCTTCTAGGGGTTTTATGGTGTCAGGTCTTATATTTAAATCTTCAATCCATTATGAGTTTATTCTTGTATTTAGTGTAAGAAGGTGGCTGTTTCATTTTTTTTTGCACATTATCTTACAGTGTTCTCAACATGTTTATTGAAAAGAACGTCTTTACGCCATTGCTTAGGTGTGCCTTCTTTCTCATGGGTTAATTGACCATAAAGGTGTGGGTTTATTTCTGGGCTTCCTGTTCTGTTCCATTGATGTATGTGTCTGTTTTTTTTTTATGCCAGCACCACCCTGTTTTGATTACTATAGCTTTGTAATATAGTTTGATACCAGGTAGCACAATAGCTCCAACTTTGCTCTTTCTCAAGACTGCTGATGATTTTCAGGGTCTTTTGTGGTTCTATATAAATGTTAGGATTGTTTGGTCTAGTTCTGTTAAATATACCAGTGGTGTATTGATAGCAGTTGCACTGAATCGGTAGATTGCTTTGTATAATGTGAACATTTTAACCATACTAGTTTCTTCCTATCTGGGAGCATGGTATATGCTTCCAATTATTTGTATCTTGTTTAATTTACTTCTTAAGTGTCTTATAATTTCTAAGTACAGGTCTTTCACCTCCTGGTTAAATTTATTCCAAGATACTTCATTGTTTTTGATACAATTGTAAATAAGATTGTTTTCTTAATTTCTATTTTTAATAGTTTGTTATTTTTGTATAAAATGGAACTGATTTTCAAGTATAAATTTTGCATTCTGTTACTTTACTGAATTAATTTATCACTTATACTTTTTCTGGAATCTGTTAGAATTTTATATAGGAGACTGTTCTGCATGGTGTGGGCCCAGCTCCCACTTGGAGATGCACAGGACCCATGCCCACGGATAGGTTCTCCTGTGGGGAATCAGGCCTGCATTGTACCTAGGCTGCTTTAACACTTGCTTTTTGCTAAAACTCCCTCACCCTGAATTGAGGCAGCAAATGTTTACTGCGTATCTTTAAAGTAACTTCCTAAAATCTATGCTAACCTTCCAAGGAACAGTGTAACCAGTTCAACCACTTTTCCCTTTGCATTTGCAAATATCCTTCTTCTGTGTGATGTGATTAGCGGCATCCGCTCCTTTGTTTGCTGTAAAAGGAAACCACCTAAAGAGAACCTGTGCATAGTAAATGAGGACCATCATGTAATGTGCCCAGAAAAGCAATAAAAGCTTGTCAAGGCAAGGGTCAAGGCGCTCTGAGGTGCTCTCCTCTTGAGAGAGTGGCTGAGGTGCTCCAAAGCTTTGCTCCTCTTGGGAGAGAAGCCATGCCATCCCTTTTCCTCCACAGGAGCTGGTAGGCTGTGTGAATTTGTCTTGTATCTCATCCATAACTCATGTGGCCCCACAAGCCGGAGTCCGCGTCAGTTTTGTCAATATACTATAACATTGGAAAATATAAGAGTTTTACTTCTTCCTTTCCAATTTGGATAACTTTCATTTCTTTTTCTTGTTTGATGCTGTGGCTAGGACCTCCAGTACTATTAAAAAGTTGATTAAAAAGGGTGACAGTGGAAATTTCTGTCTTCTGTCAGTGGAAGTTCCTGATCTTTTTTAAAAATTATTTTATTGTTGTTCAATTACAGTTGTCTGCATTTACCCCCCTCCACTCCAGCCAAACCCACCCCCCTCCCTTGCTTCCACTTCCCCCTTAGTTTTGTCCATGTGTCCTTTATACTTGTTCCTGAAAACCCTTCCCCCCATTATCCCCTCCCACCACCCCTCTGGTTACTGTCACATTGTTCTTTTTCTCTTCTTCTTTTTAAAAAATTTTAATTGTTGTTCTTGTACAGTTTTCTTTTACTCCCTTCCCAGCTCACCACCCCAGCCCTCCCCACATCCCTCCCATTTCCACCCCCCCTAGATTTTGTCCATGTATCTTTTATACTTGTTGCTCTAAACCCTTCCCCTTTTCCCCTGAAATTCCCTCCCCTCTCCCTTCTGGTGACTGTTAGCCTGTTCCCAATTTCAGTGTCTTTGGTTATATTATCCTTGTTTGTTTGTTTTGTTAATTAGGTTCCTTATAAAAGTGAGATCATATGGTATTTGTCTTTCACCGCCTGGCTTATTTTGCTTAGGATAATACTCTCCAGTTCCATCCATGCTCTCGGGAATGGTAGGAGCTCCTTTCTTTCTGCTGCATAGAATTCCATTGTGTAAATGTACCATAGTTTTTTGATTCATTCATTTACTGATGGACCTAGGTTGTTTCCAGCACTTGGCAATTGTAAATTGTGCTGCTATAAACATTGGGGTGCATAGGTTCTTTTGGATTGGTGTTTCAGGGTTCTTAGGCTATAATCCTAGCAGTGGAATTGCTGGGTCAAAAGGTAGATCCATTTTTAGTTTACTAGAAAATTCCATACTGCTTTCCATAGTGGTTGTACCAGTCTGCAATCCCACCAACAGTGCACTAGGGTCCCCTTTTCTCTACAACCTCTCCAACACTTGTTGTTTGTTGCTTTGTTTATGATGGCCATTCTGCCCGGTGTGAAGTGGTATCTCATTGTGGTTTTAATTTGCATCTCTCTGATAGCTAGCGATATTGAGCATCTTTTCATGTGTCTCTGGATCCTCTGTATGTCCTCCTTGGAAAAGTGTCTGTTCAAGTCCTTTGCCCATTTTTTAATTGGGTTGCTTGTCTTCTTAGAGTGGAGTCATGCAAGTTCTTTATATATTTTGGAGATTAAACCCTTGTCTGAGGTATCATTGGCAAATATGTTTTCTCATACAGTTGGTTCTCTTTTTATTTTAATACTGTTTTTTTTAACCGTGCAGAACGTTTTTATTTTGATGAGATCCCATTTGTTTATTCTTTCCTTTATGTACCTTTCTTTAGGGGATGTATCAGTAAAAATGTTGCTGTGTAAAATATCTGAGATTTTCCTGCCTATATTCTCCTCTAGGACTTTAATGGTGTCATGGCTTATATTTAAATCTATTATCCACCTTGAATTTATTTTTGTGTATGGTGTAAGTTGGTGCTTGAGTTTCTTTTTTTTTTTTTTTTACATGTAGCTGTCCAGTTCTCCCAACACCACTTGTTGAAGAGGCTATTTTTACTCCATTTTATGTTGCTGCTCCCTTTGTCAAATATTAATTGACCGTAAAGACTTGGGTTTATTTCTGGGCTCTCTGTTCTATTCCACTGTTCCATGTACCTGTTTTATGCCAGTACCAGGCTGTTTTGATTACAGTAGCCTTGTAATACAGTTTGGTGTCAGGTATTGTGATCCCTCCTGCTTTGCTCTTCTTTCTCAAAATTGCTGCAGCTATTCGAGGCCATTTATGGTTCCATATACATTTTTGAAGTGTTTGTTCTATGTCTGTGAAATATGCCATGGGTACTTTAATAGGTATTGCATTGAATCTGTAAATTTCTTTGGGTAGTATGGACATTTTGATGATGTTAATTCTTCCAATTCATGAACACGGTATATGTTTCCATTTGTTTGTGTCTTCCTTGATTTCTTTCTTCAGTGTTGTGTAGTTTTCTGCATACAGGTCTTTTACCTCCTTGTTAGGTTTATTCCTAGGTATTTTATTTTTCTTTTTGCTATATCAAATGGGATTTTTTTTCTTGATTTCTGCTTCTGTTCTTTCATTGTTGGTATACAGAAATGCCTTTGATTTCTGGATATTGACTTTGTATCCAGCTGTTTGGCCAAATTCATGTATTAGGTCGAGCAGCTTTTTGGTCAAGTCTATAGGATTTTCTATGTACACTATCATGTTATCTGCAAACAATGATAATTTTGTTTCCTCTTTTCCAATTTGGATGCCTTTTATTTCCTTTTCTTGTCTAATCACTGTGGACAATACTTCCAATACTATATTGAATAGAAGTGGTGAAAGTGGACAACCTTGTCTTGTTCCTAATCTTAGTAGAAAAGATTTTAGTTTTTGCCCGTTGAGGGTGATGTTGTCTGTAGGTCTCTCATATATGGCCTTTATTATGTTGAGGAATGCTCCCTCAATTCCCAATTTGCTGAGTGTTTTTATCATAAATGGGTGCTGTACCTTATCAAATTTTTTTCTGCATCTATTGATATGATCATGTGATTTTTGTCTTTGCTTTTCTTTATGTGATGTATTACATTCACTGATTTGAGAATGTTGAACCATCCTTGCATCCCTGGGATGAATCCCACTTGGTCATGGTGTCTGATCTTTTTAATGTATTGTTGGATGCTGTTTGCCAATATTTTGTCAAGGATTTTAGCATCTATGTTCATCAGCCATATTGGCCTGAAGTTTTCTTTCCTTGTGTCTTTATCTGTTTTTTGGATTAGGATGATGCTGGCTTCATAAAAAGAGTTTGGGAGTCTTCCATCATTTTGAATTTTTTTGAATAGTCTGTGAAGGATAGGGGTTAGCTCTTCCTTAAATGCTTTGTAAAATTTTCCTGTGAAAACATCTGGTCAAGGGCTTTTGTGTGTTGGGAGTTTTTTGATTACTGCTTCTATTTCATCTGCTGTTATTGGTCTGTTCAGGCTTTCTGATTCTTCTGTGAGTTTTGGGAGATTATATTTTTCTAGAAACTTGTCCATTTCACCTAGGTTTTCAAATTTCTTGGCATACAGTTCTCATAGCAATTTCTTACAATCCTTTGTATTTCTGTGGTGTCAGTTGTCATCTCTCCTCTTTCATTTCTGATTGTGTTTATTTGGGTCCTCTCTCTCTTTTTCTTGATGAGCCTGCTTGAAGGCTTGTTGATTTTATTTATCTTTTCAAAGAACCACCTCCTGGATTCATTGATCCTTAGAATTGTGCTTTTAGTCAGTCTTGATGTCATTTAATTCTACTCTGATCTTGGTTATTTCCTTCCTTTTACTTGCTCTGGGCTGTCTTTGTTGTTGTTCCTTGAGTTCTTATAGGTGTAGGGTTAAGTTGTTTGTTTGAAATGTTTCTATCTTTTTTAGGTAGGCCTGTATCACTATGAACTTCCTCTGAGGATTGCCTTCACTGTGTCCCATAAGTTTTGGGTCGTTGTGAGTTCATTTTCATTTGTTTCCAGAAACTTTTTTATTTCTTCCCTAATTTCATTCTTGACCTATTCATTGTAATAGCATGCTATTCAATCTCCATGATTTTGAGTACTTTGGGTTTTTCCCCTTGGGGTTGGTTTCTAGTTTCAGTCCCTTGTGGTCAGAGAAAATGCTTGGTATGATTTCAATTTTCTTGAATTTGTTGAGGTTTGTTTTATGTCCTATCATGTGGTTTATCTTTGAAAATGTTCCATGTGCATTTGAAAAGAATGTGTATTTAGTTTCTTTGGGATGAAGGGCTCTATATATATCAGTTAAGCCCATTTTATCTAGAGCATTGTTCAATGCCACAATATCTTTGTTGATATTTTGTTTGGAAGATCTGTGCATTTTTGACAGTGGGGTGTTAAAATCCCCTACTCTAATTGTGTCACTGTCAATATCTTTCTTGAAGTCCTCTAAGATTTTCTTGATGTATTTAGGTGCTCCTATGTTGGGTGCATATATATTTACAATGTTTATGTCTTCTTGGTGGATTCTTCCCTTGAGTATTATAAAATGATCTTCTGGGTCTCTCTAATGGCTCTTCTTTGGAAGTCTATTTTGTCTGAAATGAGTATCACTACCCCGGCTTTTTTTCCCTGTCCATTTGCTTGGAAAATTTGTTTGCAGCCCTTCACTTTGAGTCTGTGTAGGTCTTTTGTCCTGAGATAGGTCTCTTGTAGGCAGCACATGTGTGGGTCATGCTTTCTTATCCATTCAGCCACTCTATGTCTTTTGTTTGGAGCATTTAATCCATTTATGTTTAAGGTTATTATTGATAGGTATTTATTCATTGCCATTTTTGTACCTGTGTTCCTTTCTCTGTTTGTCTCTTTTCCTTCCTTTCCTTAAAACAGTCTCTTTAGCATCTCTTGCAGAACTGGTTTGGTGGAGGTGTATTCTTTTAGACTTCCTTTGTCTGGGAAGCTCCTTATTTGGCCTTTTATCTTGATTGGAAGCCTTGCTGTATAAAGTAGTCTTGGTTACAGGCCTTTGGTTCTCATTAGTTGGAGTATTTGTTGCCATTCTCTTCCGGCTTGGAGCATTTCCATTGAGAAGTCAGCTACTAACCTTATAGGGGCTCCCTTGTATGTTACTTCCTTTTTCTTCCTTGCTGCATTTAAGATTCTCTCTTTGTCCTGGAATTTTGCCGTTTTAATGATGATGTGTCTTAAAGTGGGCCTCTTTGGGTTCCTCTTGTTTGGGATTCTCTGTGTTTCCTGGATTTGTGTGACTTTTTCTCTCATCAAATTAGGGAAGTTTTTCATCATTTCTTTTTTAAATAGGTTTTCTATCCCTTGCTCTTCTTCTTTTTTTTAAAACATTTTATTTATTTATCTTTAGAGGGGAAGGGAAGGAGAGAGGGAGAGAAATATCAATGTATGGTTACCTCTCGTGCGTCCCTTGCTGGGAACTGACCTGCAACCCAGGCATGTGCCCTGACTGGGAATCGAACCACGATCCTTTGGTTCATAGGCCCGCACTCAATCCACTAAGCTACACCAGCCAGGGCTCCCCTGCTCTTCTTCTTCTCCTTCTGGTATCCCTATTATATGGATATTATTATATTTCATATTGTCTTGCATTTCTCTTAATCCTTCTTCATTCTTTCTGAGCCTCTTTTCCTTTTCTTGCTCTTTCTGGGTGTTTTTTTCTACTTTATCTTCCAAATCGCTGATCCAGTCTTCTGCTTCATCAGTTCTGCTTTTCATTCCTTCCACTGTGTTCTTCAGTTCAGAAATTGTATTCTTCATTTCCTCTTCGACCTTGTTGATAGTTTCTATTTCCTTTTTCATGTTGATAAGGTTTGCAGTGATTTCATCATAGCTTCACTGTAGTTTCTGATAGCTCATTGAGAGCTCATGGAGCTTCCTGACAACTATTGCTTTGAACTCAATATCTGATAGTTGAGTTGCCTCCATTTCATTTAGCATTCTTTCTGGGGCTTCCTCCTTTCCTTTCATTTGGGGATTGTTTTTTGTCTTCCCATTGTTTGTGAGACTCTTCTTTTAGCCTCAACTTCTTAAATTGATCTGTTCTGTCTCCCTGGGTTTATGTGTGAACTTCTGTGGTAGAATACCTGTGAGATTCAGTGGTGCAGTCTCCTTTGGGTATCCTGGTGTTACAGCTTCCACTGTCTCAGCTGTTGAAATGCCACCTCTTTGGGACCAACTCTGTTTTTTTCACAGTTCCAGGTTGTTTCTCCTCCTCCTCCTCCTTCTTCTTCTTCTCCTCCCTTCTTCTTCTTCTTCTTCTTCTTCTTCTTCTTCTTCTTCTTCTTCTTCTTCTTCTTCATCTTCTTCTTCTTCTTCTCTTTTCTTCTTCTTCTTCTTCTTCTTCTTCTTCTTCTTCTTCTTCTTCTTCTTCTTTTCTTCTTCTTCTTCTTCATCTCACTTGTGGGTATTTAAAAAGAGAAAAGAGGAAGAAAAAAATAAAAAATGAAGAAGGAAAAGAAGAAAAAAAGGAGGAAGGAAGAAGAGATAAAATTGGAAAGAATGGAAGAAGGAATAAAATAAGAAAGAAGTAACGAGAGGCAAGAGGAGTTGAGAGGTAAAAAAAGATTAAAATAATGTAAAAATAATAAAAAATTATTAAAAAACAAAACAAAACAAAAAAACTCTTGCTGTTTTCAATGTTGCCAAGCCAGTTTTTCTGGTCTTGCTGGCTACAACGGCTAGCTGAGGGGTGAATATATCACTTTTCTCCCTGTTCAGCACTCAGTCATATTTGTGCTACTCTCCCCAAGGCTAGCCTTGCACTCTCCTGAGGGCTAGGTGTGCACTGTTCCCAGAGCTAGCCCAGCACCTCTCTGCACAGGACCTCAGGCATATTTTCTGAGCCTCCTGAGGATGTGCACTTTCCTGAGTTTGTGGGTGTGAGCTCAGGTCTCCAACTTGGTGTGCACCTACCCCAGTCACGTGTGGGTGCCTATGTTCTCATGGCCATCTGCGTAGAGCGGGCGCCTTTCATTGTGCAGCTGTCTCAGATGGTGCGCAGGTGCTGATCATGGCACAGCCATCTGCGGTTGCTTGGGCGCCTTTTTGTGTGCAGTCGTCTCAGATGGCACCCAGGCACCTATCATCGCGCAGTCTTCTCTGATGGTGCGTGAGTGTGTGACTCAGGCCTGCACTCTTCACAGGGCTATGCATGGGTGTTCATATCCGCAGTGTGTTTGCCACTCAGACCTTAACTCCTCTCTGTGAGACTTCAAGCAACCAGGTCTCTCCTGGTGCTGCTGAAAGCTTGTTTGGCTGAAGAGGGAGCGGTTGACCTGGCTCCTTCCCTAGAGCCCTGTGGCAGGCCTGGCAAGTGCTGGCCCAGGACCTCAGCCACCTTGGTCTCCACACTGATCCCTGGGTGCTTATTGTCCTGCAGTACTCTCATTACTGTCTGGTTTTTCAATGTCCACTACAATTTTCCATCTCCTGTTTTCATATATGCTGTGTTTCTGCTGGTTGATTGCTCTGTTCCTCTGTAGATTGGCCAGGTTTTTCTCCCATGTGTAGGGGGAAGTGGAATCTGCTCCCTCCTACTGCACTGCCATCTTCCTTCCTGTCACATTGTTCTTAATTTCAATGTCTCTGGTTATATTTTGCTTGCTTTTTTTCTTGTGTTGATTAGGTTCCTGTTAAAGGTGAGATCATATAGTATTTGTCTTTCACTGCCTGGCTTATTTTGCTTAGCATAATGCTCTCCAGTTCCATTCATGCTGTTGCAAAGGGTAGGAGCTCCTTCTTTCTCTCTGCTGGTAGTATTCCATTCTGTAAATATACCATAGTTTTTTGATCCATTCATTTACTCATGGGCACTTAGGTTGCTTCCAGAACTTGGCTATTGTAAATTGTGTTGCTATGAACATTGGGGTGCATAGGTTCTTTTGGATTGGTGTTTCAGGGTTCTTAGGATATAATCCCAGCAGTGGAATTGCTGGGTCAAAAGGCAGCTCAATTTTATTTTTCTGAGGATATTCCACATTGTTTTCCACAGTGGCTGCACCAGTCTGCATTCCCACCAACAGTGCACTGGGGTTCTCTTTTCTCCACATCCTCTCCAAAACTTGTTTGTTGCTTTGTTTATGATGGCCATTCTGACTGGTGTGAAGTGATATCTCATTGTGGTTTTAATTTGCATCTTTCTGATGGCTAGTGATGGCCAGTCTTTTCATATGTCTCTGGACCCTCTCTATGTCCTCCTTGGAGAAGTGTCTGTTCAAGCCTTTTGCCCATTTTTTAACCAATTGTGTGTCTTCCTGGAGTGGAGTCATGTGAGTTCTTTATATATTTTGGAGATTAAACCCTTGTCTGAGGTATCATTGACAAATATGTTTTTCCATATGTTTTTTTTTCATTTTAATCTGTTTTCTTTAGCCATGCAGAAGCTTTTTAATTTGCTGAAGTCCCATTTGTTTATTCTTCCCTTTATGTCCCTTGCTTAGGGGACATATCAGTGAATATATTGCTGCATGGAATATATTGCTGAGATTTTCCTGCTGATGTTCTCCTTTAGGACTTTTATGATGTCATGACTTATATTTAAGTCTTTTATCCACCTGGAATTTATTTTTGTGTATGGTGTAAGTTTGTGATCGAATTTCATTTTTTCATATGTAGCTGTCCAGATCTCCCAACACCAGTTGTTGAAGAGACTGTTTTTACTCCATTTTATGTTTCTTCCCCCTTTGTCAAGAATTAATTGACCATAGAGACTTGGGTTTATTTCTGGGCTCTCTGTTCTGTTCCATTGGTCTATGTGTCAGTTCTCATGCCAGTACCAGGCTGTTTTGATTACAGTGTGTGGAGAATGGTGAAGGCTGGTGTCATTCAGCCAGAACCTGCAGGGGTTAAGAAGGAGGTAGTTAAGTAATTAACCACAAGCTTCAGCTGAATGCGACTGTAACTTTTGCAGAGGAAATATTTATCATTTAGATAGCCTGGTATCGGAGCAGTTATGCCTGCAGTTTTTCTCTGAGCCTGTGAAACATCCTTTAGCTTTATTCAACTATATCTTATAAAATAAACATGGAGATCATGTTCAGGGTCATTGTCTCTCCAACAGAGGACGATGTCTTACCTGGTCCTCAGTTTTCCTTAAACTGTCTGTGTCTGTGTCTTTCTTAATCTCCCATCGCCGCCCCCCCAACCCCACCCCAGGGACCTCCTCCTCATGCAGGTCTCAGCATAGTGGCCTGTAATACAGTTTGATATCAGGTATTGTGATCCCTACTACTTTGCTCTTCTTTCTCAAAATTGCTGCAACTATTCGGGGTCATTTATAGTTCCATATAAATTTATTAAATGTTTGTTCTATATATGTGAAACATGTCATTGGTATTTAATAGGGATTGCATTGGATCTATAAATTGATTTGGGTAGTATGGACATTTTGATGATGTTAATTCTTCCAATCCATGAACATGGTACATGCTTCCATTTGTGTCTTCCTTGATTTCTTTCCTCAGTATTGTGTTGTATTCTCAGTACAGGTCTTTTAACTCCTTGGTTAGGTTTATTTCCAGGTACTTTATTTTGATTTCTTCCTTAATCTCATTCTTAACCAATTCATTGTTTAATAGTGTGCTATTTAATCTCTATGACTCTGAGTGCTCTTTTTTTTTCCCTAGAAGTTGGTTTCTAGTTTCAGTCCCTTGTGGTTGTAGAAAATGCTTGATATGATTTCAGTTTTCTTGAATTTATTGAGTCTTGTTTTATGTCCTATCATGTGGTCTATCTTCAAGAATGTTCCATGTGCATTGGAAAAGAATGTGCATTTTGCTACTTTGGGATGAAAGGCTCTATTTATATCAGTTAAGTGCATTTGATCTAGGGCAATGTTCATTGTCACAATATCTTTGTTGATATTGTGTTTGGAAGATCTACCCCTTTTTTAAAAAAACTGTATTTACTTAGCTTTTAGAGAGAAGTGGAGGGAGAGAGAGAGGGACAGAAACATCTGTGTGTGGTTGTCTCTCATGTGCCTTTCCACAGGGAGCCTGGCCTGCAACCCTGACCTGGAATTGAACCAGCGATCCCCTGGTTCCCAGGCCAGTACTCAGTCTACTGAGCCACACCAGCCTGGGCAGATCTATCTATTTTTGAAAGTGGGGTGTTAAGATACCCTCGTAAAAGTATGTTGCTATCTGTATCTTTCTTGAAATACTCCAAAATTTTCCTTATATATTTTGGTGCTCCTATGTTGGTTGCATATATGTTTATAATGTTTGTGTCTTCTTGATGGATTCTTCCTTTGAGTAATATGAACTGACCTTCTGGGTATCTTTTTATTGCCCTTGTTTTGATGTCTATTTTGTTTGAATGAAGCCCTGTTTTTTTTTTTAAATCTTCTTTTTCTTAGATAAATCCCTTTAGCATTTCATATAATAAGGGCTTGGTGATGATGAACTCCTTTAACTTGACCTTATCTGAGAAGCATTTTATCTGCCCTTCCATTCTAAATGAAAGCTTTTCTGGATAGAGCAATCTTGGATGGAGGTTCTTGCCTTTCATGACTTGGAATACTTCTTTCCAGCCTCTTCTTGCCTGGAAGGTTTCTTTTGAGAAATCAGCTGATAGTCTGATGGGAACTCCTTTGTAGGTAACTGTCTCCTTTTCTCTTGCTGCTTCTAGGATTCTCTCCTTCATTTTAATCTTGGCTAATGTAATTATGATGTGCCTTGGTGTGTTCCTCCTTGGGTCCAACTTCTTTGGAGCCCTCCGAGCTTCCTGGATTTCTTGGAAGTCTATTTCCTTTGCCAGATTGGGGAAGTTCTCCTTTATTATTTGTTCAAATAAGTTTTCCACTTGTTGCTCTTCCTCTTCTCCTTCTGGTACCCCTATAATTGGGATGTTGGAATGTTTAAAGACGTCCTGGAGGTTCCTAAGCCTCTCCTGATTTTTTTGAATTCTTGTTTCTTCATTCTTTTCTGGTTGGATGTTTCTTTCTACCTTCTGGTCCACTCCATTGATTTGAGTCCCAGTTTCCTTCCCATCACTATTGGTTTCTTGTACATTTTCCTTTATTTCACTTTACATTGCCTTCATTTTTTAAATCTAATTTGTGACTAAATTCAACCAATTCTGTGAACATCCTGATTACCAATGTTTTGAACTGTGCATCTGATAGGTTGGCCATCTCTTTGGCACTTAGTTGTATTTTTTTCTGGAGCTTTGATCTCTTCTTTCATTTGGGCCATTTTTTTTTTTTTGTCTTGACATGCCTGTTACATAGTGAGGTGCAGAGCCTTAGGTATTCACCTGGGTGGGGTAAGCCACATCTCAGTGTTGTGATGCTGTATTTGGGGAAGGGTTCTGAGAGGGAACAATGGCGCTTGCTCCGCTCTCTGCCAGCTTTCAGTCATTTCCCCTACTTCCCACAAGCAAATTGGGCACTTCTGGTGCTGACTCCTGGGTGGGTTGGCTTGTTTACATTCTAGGACACTATGGGTCTCTCCAACGAACTCTCCTGTGAGGCTCGGAATTTCTCCCACTGCTATCTCAACCCCCACAGGTGTTTTTAGTCAGTGGATTAAGGCTTTATTTTCCCACCTGGAGTTCTGTGTTGTGAGATCTATCTCGCTTCCCTGTTGTTCCTCCTGGTTTATCTGCATACGAATGTGGGACTGCCTGCTGCACCAGCCACCACTGCAGTCTTGCCAGCCAGCTGCAGCCTTGCCTGTCCCACTCCACAATGTGGCGCTGGGTCCACCAGCAGATGCCTTGCCCGCCCCTGTCCTCAAACTACCATCTTGCCATGAGTCCTCTCTGTGCTCCCTCTCTGCCCCTCCTAGTGGTCTGGATGAATGTATCTTCTTTAACTCCTTGGTTGTCGGAGTTATATGCAGTTCAATTTTCTGTCAGTTCTAGTTGTTTTTTGTTTTAAAATTGTCCTTCTTTTGGTTGTGTGAGGAGGCACAGTATGTCTACTTATGCCTCCATTTTGGCCAGAAGTCCTATCTTGGCTTTTTTCCCCTGTCCATTTGCTTGGAGTATTTTTTCCAACTCTTCATTTTCATCTGTGTATGTATTTTCTTCTGAAGTGGGTCTCTTTTGGGCAGCATATGTATGGGTCATGATTTTGCATCCATTCAGCTAGTCTATGTCTTTGGATTGGAGCATTTAATTCATTTATGTTTAAGGTTATTATTGATAGGTACTTATTCATTGTCATTTTACTTCCTTTGTACCTGTGTTCTTCTGTCTCTCACTCTTTTCCTTTTCTTACAGTAGTTCCTTTAGCATCTCTTGCAGAGCTGATTTGGAGGAAGTGTATTCTTTCAGCCTTCTTTGGTCTGGGAAACTCCTTATTTCATCTTCCATTGTAATTGAGAGCCTTGCTGGATAGAGTAGTCTTGGTTGCAGGCTTTCATTGTTCATTACTTGGAATATTCCTTGCCATTCCCTTCTGGCCTGGAGCATTTCCATTGAGAAGTCACCTGCTAGCCCTATCGGAGGCTCCCTTGTATGTTACTTCCTGTTTCTCCCTTGCTGCATTTAAGATTCTCTCTTTGTCTTGGAATTTTGCCATTTTAATGATGTGTCTTGGAGAGAGCCTCTTTGGGTTCCTCTTGATTGGGACTCTCTGTGTTTCCTGGATTTGTGTGATTTTTTTTCTCTCATCAACTTAGAGAAGTTTTCCATCATTACTTTTTCAAACAGGTTTTCTATCCCTTGCTCTTCTTCTTCTCCTTCTGGTATCCCTATTATATGGATATTATGTTTCATGTTGTCCTGCAGTTCCCTTAACACTTCTTTGTTCTTTCTGAGTCTCTTTTCCTTTTCTTGCTCTTTCTGGGAGTTTTTTCTACCTTGTCCTACAGCTTGCTTATTTGATCCTCTGCTTCATGTAGCCTCCTTTTGATTCCTTCAACTGTATTCTTCAGCTCAGAAATTGTATTATTCATTTTCTCTTGGCCCTTGTTGATAGTTTCTATTTCCTTTTTCACATTGATACAGTTTGTAGTGAGTTCATTGTAGTTTCCCTGTAATTTTTGGTAATTCTCTGTGAGCTCATTGAGCTTCCTTATAACCGTTGCTTTGAACTCAATATCTGATAGTTGACTTGCCTCTATTTCATTTAGCATTCTTTCTGAGTCTTTCTTCTGTCCTTTCATTTGGGGTTTGTTTCTTTGTCTTCCCATGATTTGTGAGACTCTTCTGGTTAACCTCTGCATCTCAAATTTTCTGTTCTGGCTCCCTGGGTTTATGGTGTGAACTTCAATGGTAGAAGACCTGTGAGATTTAGTGGTGTGGTCCCCTTGATCTCCTGAACTTTCTGCTCCTGGCATTTTGTTTATGTTGTCTCTCTGGATCTCTCTGGGTTTGATTGTTGTTGGGTCTTTCTTTAGTAGGTCCTTCCCTGCTGCTGGTTGACTGAGGGTCACTCTGCCCACAACATCTTGTTTGCTGTTGTACAGTAGTAGACAGTTTGTGTCAAAGCTGGTTCTTCTGTCTGTCTGACATTATGAGACTTCTGTCTTGCTATTGTTCAGTTGTTTGTTCTGGATAATTTCTCCACTGTTTAGTTGTAATTCCAGATTGGTGCTGTGTGAAAGCTAGTGTGGCTTTCACTCACTTCTCTGCCATCTTCCTTTATTATCTGTTGGTGGTTCCTTTGTTGGTGGTGGGTTCTCTCTTCCAGCAGTTATACTGGTGTTCACAGTTCCCACCTACTCTTTTATGTGATCAGTTGGAGGAGGAAAGCAGAATGGTTTTAGACAGTGGGTGTATATCCTATGGTATTTAAAGTACCAACCCATACAGAAGAGATAGGAGATCCTTTGGATAAGTATAGTGTTAAGTGTTATATTTCACCCAACCAGCCACTTTTAAGAAAGGGTTGAAAAAAATAAGACTCTTGTTAGAGGGGGGAAGGATGGTGAGTTGCATCCAGAAAACAGAGGGCTTGTGGGAGATCAGATTATGAGATATAGTGGGAGTAATTGATAGAAAATAGGTGTAGTGTGTGAGAGAATAGAGTTAACCACAACAGTAATAAAGTCTGGAAGACAGTGAAATGGGCTAAGATCTGGGAGGGGTGCTGTGTAGTATTTGCAATTGTATGGAACAGCAATTCTTTACAATAGTACTGGAACAACAATCATATGACAGAAACTATGATGTGAATAAGAAGAATAGGAAGTACACAACCTAGAATAGTGTGCAATTGGAACACAAGTGAAGTGAAAGAAGGAAAATTAAGTTATAATATGAAAGAGAGAACAAGGGAAAACATTCAAATAATGCAAGTAAACAAACAAATAACACAAAGAAAAGAAAACAGAAAGGAGAAATTAAAAATACTAATAAAATAAAAGAAGTAAAAATTATGGAAAAATAATAATATTAATACAAACAAACAATAACATGCAAGTTCTCTGGATTAACAAAGTGACATTTTTCTCAGCTTTTCAGTTGTTGAGATTAGGCTTGTGATCCCTCTTTGGGTCTTTCTCTGGACCTTTCTCAGCTCCAGGTCTTATCTTCTCACTTGGGGGAAAAAAGAAAAATAAATAATAAAAAAAGAATTAAAAAAAAAGTCTCCTAGTGACTTTAACCTGGCCAAGTGAGTTCTTCTGGTCTTCCTGGATACTGCAGGCTGAGGGAGGTTGGGCTTCAATTTTCTCCCGTCCTATGGGTTCTGGGAGAAGGAGAGCCAGATCTGGGATGCACTCTTCACAGTTGCCCATCCTCCAGCCCAGTTCCTCCTGCTGGGCCCCTACTGCTTGTACTAGGCCAGTGCCTTCAGTCCACCAGTTGTGCCATTTTTGAGGTTAACTGATTAGGGGCAACTTACACACCACTCGCTCTCTACTTTCCTAAATGCTAGGCACTCTCAAAGTCTCTTCAGGGTAGTTCAGTTCACTCACTGAATTAGTCTTTCTGTGGACTGCTAACTCACTGAGCCCTGCTACTCTCTTCTGAAGGGGGCACCTCCTCCTTCCTCTTAGCAAGCAAGCCAGCCCTCACAGGAGCAGGCAGCACTGTGCTGCCAGGGGTGTGTCAGGGGTGGGGGCATGGTCCTACCACCAAGGGGGTTGGGGTGGAGGTGCAACTGAGGTTGTGGCTGCAGTGGTGGAGTGCAGCTGGGGCAGTGGGTAGTGGCTGTTGTGGGAGAGTTCCCTAAAGAGTGACAGAGAGCCTTTTCTTCAGTAAAACCCTCCTGTTCAAGCCTGCTGGTCCTAACAAGCACCTGGCCTCTCACACAGCCCAACCTTCCAGCCAGACTGGAGACTGTTTGGGTCAGGGTCTATCACAGCCCAACTCTTCTCCTTTCTCCAGGTGTTATCCAGCTCCCCATTTCTCTGGTGATGACACAGCTGGCGTCCACAGTCTCAGTGGGTGAACACCGCCCCTGTTCATCTCCCACTTCATCTTTATTCTTCCCAGAGACTTCAAGCATCCACTCCATCCTGGTGCCTCTCTGTCCTCCCTGTTTGACAGGGGAGGGAGCTATTGATTTGGTCCTCATCTGAAGATCCTGTGGCAGGCTCCAGGAGGTTCCCGTCTGGGGGCTGCAGTAGCCCTGGTATCTGTGCTGGTCCCAAGGACCCTACCATCCTAAAGCAATCTCTTTATCATCTGTTTTTCAATGTCCTCTATAATTTTGGCCTCCAACCTTCATATATGCTGGGATTCCACTGGCTGTTCCCTCTGTTCCTCAGAAGTTTGGCTAGGTGTTCCACCTGTGTGCAGGGGGAAGTGGGCTCTGCTCCCACCTACCTCACCACCATCTTCTATTTTTAAATTATATTTTATTGATTATACTATTAGAGTTGTCCCAATTTTTCTCCCTTTCCCTCCTCCACTTAGCTCCCCCAACTATGTCAGGCAGTCTTCATACTATTGTTCATGTCCCTGGGTCATGAGTGTAGGTTCTTTGGTTACTCCATTTTCTGTACTGTACTCTATATCTCCATGGCTATTCTGTAACTATCAGTTTGTACTTCTTAATCCCCATACCTCTTCATCCATTTCCTCACACTTCCCTCCCATCTGGCAACCGTCAAAACACTCTCCATATCCATGATTCTCTATTCTTCTAATTTGCTTGCTTTGTTTTTTAGATTGAATTGTTTATAGATATGTATTTGTTACCACTTTATTGGTCATAGTATTGATCTTCTTTTCTTGAGTAAGTCCCTTTATAATATCATATAATAATAATGGTTTGGTGATGAACTCCTTTAGTATTATCTGGCAAGCTTTTTACCTGCCCTTTGATTCTAAATGATAGCTTTGGTAGGTAGAATATCTTGGCTGTAGGTTCTTGCTTTTCATGACTTTGAATATTTCTTGCTAGTCCCTTCTAGCCTGAAAAGTTTCTTTTGAGAAATCAGCTGACAGTTTTATGGAAAACCTGAAGGTAACTAACTGCTTTTCTCTTGATGCTTTTAAGAGTCTCTATATTTAACCTTTGGCATTTTAATTATGATGTGTCTTGGAGTGGGTCTCTTTGCAGCCATCTTGTTTGGGACTCTCTGTGCTTCCTGGACTTGCATGTCTATTTCTTTCACCAAATTAGGAAAGTTTTCTTTCATTATTTTTTCAAATAGATTTCTCATTTCTTGCTCTTTCTCTTCACCTTTCTGTCACCCCTATGATGTTAATGTTGGAACATTTGAAGTTGTCCCAGAGGCTGCTTACACTGTCCTCATGTTTTTTATTCTTATTGTTCTGATTGGTTGTTTTTCACTTCTTTATGTTCCAAATTATTCCTCCTCTATCATTCAAGCTGGGCACTTGAGGTGCACCTTCATGTGGACTGAGTACACCCTCCTCTTGTAGTTGAGCCTTGATTGCTCTTGGTAGATCAGTGCGAGGAATTTACCCTGGCCAGTCAGCTGCAAGGACTGGCTGTGACTACTGACCACCAACCTCCATGGAGTATATCACCCTTCATGGAGGATCAGCTGTACAGAGGCCAGGTGTTGGTGTTCCAGTATGGTTTGTAGCTGTCCACTGGGTGTATAGGCTTTGGAGTTTCCTGAGTGGTGTAAGCCAAGGTCAGCCCCAGCTTGTGTTCTGCCTCAGGCATCCCTGCATGAGCTATAAAGCAATCTGGGATGGCTTCTACTTGTTCTGGGCTTAGAGATTCCCAGAAGAAGCCAAGCTGTGAACCTAGGTTGGCTGCTGCTAGTGCTGGGCCTGGGGCTACTTAGCAAGAGGTATGAGGGCTGAGGGCTTACTGAGGCTAGCTGTCACTTGTTTGGTAGGATTTAGGAAGTTGTGATGAAGGAGCCAACACCAGCCATTCATATGGAAAAGTCACTGTTAACAGTTTGGGAAGGCCAGTAAGCTAGGTAGGACAGAGTCTCAGGGGACTTCCAGGGCAGGGCAAACAGTGTTAGCCAGGTTGATAGTAGTCTCAGATATGGCAACTGCCTGCTGGCTCTGTGGCTGTGTGGGGAAAGGGTACAGAAAAGGGACAATGGCCTCTGTCTGGGTGAAAGCTGTTCTACAGCTCTTGCCTTGATGACAGACAATTCAGTTTCTCCCTGTTTGCCACTGGTGCCTTTCAAGCTGCTATGCTGGTGCTGGAGCTTAGAGAGAATGAGTCTGAGTAAATCCGTGTTTGAGTTCTTTAAGAGCAACTGTTTGGGACTACAGAAACTTCTTCCACTGACTGA
This sequence comes from Anoura caudifer, assembly GCA_004027475.1. Taxonomy (NCBI): domain Eukaryota; kingdom Metazoa; phylum Chordata; class Mammalia; order Chiroptera; family Phyllostomidae; genus Anoura; species Anoura caudifer. Next base: position 35,712 of record PVKU01003407.1, on the reverse strand, counting down.
GTCCCCACTGGTTTTTGCAGCTGGAAGTGATAGGGACTTATCTTCCTGACACTGGAATCCTGGGCTGGGGGGCCTGTGACCCCTTGCTCCCAAGATATCTGTCTCAAATTTTTATCCAGCACACTTGAGTGTGGGACCAGTCCATTCTACATACCCACTTCTCCTACCATTCTGGATGAGTGTGGTTTCTTTAATTCCATGGTTGTCAGACTTCCATTCAACTTGATTTAACAATTCCAAATGATGGTGGTTCTATATTTTAGTTGTAATTTTGATGTGGTTGTGTGAGGAAGTGAGCCATCTTTACCTATGTCACCATCTTGACCAGAAGTCCCCTGCCTCTTGTGTATTCTTTATTTTAGTTATTGTAGTCTTCATTTCTGACTGGATCTCTTTAATGGTTTCTATGTCCCTTTTCATGCTGTTGAAGTCCTCAATTACATTTCTTGTACATCCTTATAATCATTTATTTGAATTCTGTATCTAGTAGATTGTTTTTCTCCATTTCATTTGGATCTTTTTCTGAAGAGTTCTCTTGTTTTTCCATTTGGGATGTGTTTCTTCTTCTCCCCACTTTGGCTGCCTCTCTGTGTTTGGTTCTGTATATTTGCTACATTTTCCAGTCTTGATAGAATGGTGTTTTTGAGGGGCTCAGTAGTGTAGTTATTGTGATTACCCAAATCAGATGCTCTAGGAAATTCCCTTGTGTGGATTATGTGTGCCCTCCTGTTGTAGTTGAGCCTTGATTTCTGTTGGCACATTGATAGATGTTGACCCTCAGGCTGGTTGACTATGAGGATCACCCCCAACCACAGTGTGAGAGCTGCTGTGGTGAGGGGACACTGACCCCAGCACAGGTACCTGTTGATATCTCCTTTTGGGTTGCATAGCTTGTAGAGTGCATGGTGTTTGGTAGTCTGAAGACAGCCATTGAATTTGTTGGTTCTGTGCTTTGGGGAGGGAATCTGGTGCATGTCAATGTCAGACACTGCCTGTGACTGGCCTTGGGCTACCTGTTAGAAATCGCAAAGCAATCCATCATTGGTAGCTGCTTTTGCTGGACATCGGTACATGTGAGAGAGATTAAGCTCTGAACTGAAGCCAGCTGCCACCAGTACTGAATCTGGAGCGGGTCAGCAAAAGTCCCAAGGTATTCCGAGATCTGCTGCTGACAGAACAGACCCTATTCTTTCCTTGGGTTAAACCACAGCTGTTCTGGAAACATACCTACTGTTACCCATATACACAGTTGTGCAGGCATTTCATTAGCAAAGATGATTTTTTCAAGGGAGGGTGATGCAGACTCTGGCTCTCTAGAGTCTGTGTGTTGTGGATGCAGTACACAAATTCACACAGACTACCGAGTCCTGTGGAGAAAAAGGGATGGGATGGCCACTCTCTCAAGGGGAGAGCGCCTCTGAGAGCCTTGTCCACTCTCTCAAGAGGAGAGGGCCCTGACCCTTGCCTGGACAGGCTTTTATTGCTTTCCAGTCACGTTACATCAAAGAAGGTTCTCATTATTTCTAGATTTAGTTAAGTGATTACTTCTTACAGATAACAAAAAAAAAAAGAAAAAAGTTGCAAATGCAAGGGAATGATAAAAATGATTGATTTGATTACATTTTATCCTTGGGATATCTTAGCACAGACTTTAGAAAGTTGCTTCAGAGATATGCATTAAACATCTTCAGTCTTAACTCAGGCTGAGGGAGTTTTAGCAAAAGCAAGTCTCATGGCATCCTAGGTACAATGCAGGCCTGATTCCCCATGGGAAAGCCATTCTTGCACACCTGGTTCCTGTGTGCCGCCTTGCATTGACCGGTTTTCCAGATCAATACTGGGCTGCATTTGCCATTGCCATGCTGATTCGTTCCCTATAGGAGAGATGAAGCATTTCAATCTAGTCATTGTAGTTATGGCAGGCTACATGGGAGTCATGAGAGCAAAAAGAAGGAAGTTTTCTTTTCAGATGGAAAGAAGATGCATATGAGAGGTGTTGTTATAACCATGGAGCTATGTTTTAAATAGAGTTCTTCCTGTAGGGCTTTCTGATGACATAGCACATGAAAGCTCCTCCCATAGGCCCTTCTGATTCCTGTTGTAGTTAAAGTCTATTATAAATTTTCATAGTACTAAATCTTTTTGCTTGATTTAAGATCTTGATTCCAAATGTGAGTAATTATATCATACCCTTTGACCTAGTCAACACTTATTCACTGTTTCTAAGACTTTAGAAGTATCCTCATTTAATTTTCACAATAGTTCTATGAAGTTGATATAATTATCATCTCTATTTTGCATTGAAAAAACCTGTGACACACAGAGGCTTAGCAACTGTCCAAAAATCACACAGAAAGTGGTAGAGTGGAGGATTCCAGCCCATGTCAAATCCAGCGGAGACTTGACTCCAAAGCCAAACTCCTAACCAGCATCATAAACTGCTCTAGTCTCCATCTGGTACAAATATGGATCTGGAGAGCTAGAGGAAGGAATTTTGGCTCTGTTCTCAGAACCCTGGGGGCTAGTGCATCTGAGCCCCGAGTAGCTACAGGGACAGTTACCACTGTGTGCTGCAGTAGAACTTCCTGTGACTACAAAGTTTTTGTTAGGTAGGAGTCACTTAAGAAACCAGACAGATGCAGTGAGCTAGGGAGCAGGGTTTATTAGCGGGGAATAAGAGGGAAAAGTGGAGCCAACCTAGGGAGGTTGGGGAGCCAACCAAGCGAGGTTAAGACTTACTCGGTTGTTATTAGGGCAGGGTTTTTAAGCACAAAAACCCACGAAGGTTAACTGGTTGGGGTGTCAGAGTCTGATTGGCTAGAGCTGGTTGCTGGGTGCCATTTCTGCTGACAATTGTTCTTGATACATCTTGTCAGGCTCAAGTTAAAGCTGCATCTGTTATGCTGGGTAGGCTGACCCCAGACCCCAATCTTAGCTGGGCATCTGTTTGTCCTGGGTAGGGTTGGCAGGCATTTTCCCAGGCTACAGCTTCCCATGGTACAGTTTTCCTGCCTGGTGATTTTCCATTCCTCCTAGGCCTGCCTTAGTCTGTTAGTTTTGGAGTCCCCATTTCTATGGCCTTTACTTGGACTTGAGAAACTGCATCATTCAAGGAATGGTGTTGAGGCAGGATAGAAAGAAGTTATGGAAAAATCCCAACAAGTGGAATGAGGAAGTAGGAGCATCATAGGCTGATAAGCTCCTAGGTCCCCTCACCAGAGCCCACACCTCCAAGCCTGATCAAAGGGAAACCGTTTATGGCAGGAAACCCTTGCAATGGTTGCAGAAGTCAACAACAGGAACTAGCTAAAGCCTGATCATTCATTCCAACATGGAGGAAAAAATGACCAGAAACTGACCTCGAAGCTCCTTATACCATCATGATGAAAACTGACACCATAAGTAGAAGGGCACCCCAGGGGGATGAATGCATGACACTTCTGGAAGGGACCATATAAGGGATAATTGGGCCCCTCCCAACCCAAAGATGGAGACTGAATTTGGTACCACAAAGTTAAAAAACCAGAAACTCTAAAATTCTGAGAACTGAATGACTGGGGTGCAGCTCACTCACCAGTTCTACTGAATTCATTTGAATGCATACTTCACTTCTTTCACATCTGTGCCCTGTGAGACTTGCAACCAGGGGTAATGGGCAATGCCAGCCAGTCCCAGGCTAAACTTCTGATCTTGTCTCCAGGAACTTGCCTCCTAGCCTCTTTGTCTACCTAAATAAAACTTGCTTTTGTTCTCACTGTGACTCATTCTTAAAGCATTTCCTGGGTAAATTAAGAGCCTGGAGGTCACCTGACACACAAAAGGTCCTGGAGTGTGTCAGAGCAGGGCCAGATCTTGGCATGGAACCAGTCCAGTAACACTGTGGTGGGAGTTCCAGAAATTTTCTAGAAGAGCTCATTTATTCAACATACATTTTTTGACAGCCAGGTGCACAGAAAGCAGGCAATGCAGTCTCTACTCTCACAGGATTTACACTGGGGGTAGGGGGGAGGCATGAAATAAACACGTTAACAGAGAAATGAACAAGATTCTTTCAAATGATAACAAATGAATGCAAAAAGTGAAACAGAATGATGCTTTATTGGGAACTGATTTAGAGGAGGGTGGAAGAAGCCCTAACTGAGATGGTAGTTGAACAGAGACAAAGTTACCAGACAGGAGACCAGCTGAGAGCAGGTCTGCCTCAGGTAGGCTGGTGGTGGGTGGGTTCTTGATTTGGTGCAGGAAAGATTTCGCAATACAAGTCCAAATGATTTTGAGAGTATGTTTATTAAAGCTGGAGACAGTGAAACAAAGAAGGGTTTAGGATAGGAGAAGCAACAGGAGAGAGCTTAAGTGAGGATGCTTTGTCTCTCTAGAACTATTATAGGAAAGAAATGAACTGAGGCTAAGCTGCTTTGGCTCACTAAGAAGTCAGAGAAACAGGGGACTTGGAGACAGATTCAGGGGGTTAGCCCAGGACAAGCTGATGCAGTCACCAGCAAGCAGTGTCCACGGTGTTGTGGCTGAGAGAAGACAAATTCACACGGACTACCGAATCCTGTGGAGAAAAAGGGACAGCATGGCCACTCTCTCAAGGGGAGAGTGACCTGACCCTTGCCTTGACAAGCTTTTATTGGCTTTAATTTGCATAGGAATACAGGGTGTATATGGAAAGCTCATCAATCATTGTCAGGCAGTAATAATCAAATAGATAACATTTAAAGAACTCTGAGGGCTTATTTTGAGTCAGGGTCAGCTAAAGGGCCATAAAACTTTGGGGAAACAAACTTATTTCATGTTTGGACCCTTATCATTTAAATTGAGGGTATTAGCAAAGCAGGTTTCACAGGATTTCATGCATTCTTTCTTAGGCCTGATTCCCCCCAACCCCACCCCATCCACCCTTTCCAGCACAGGGCCACACCCACCTCCAGCATTGTTTCAGGCTTACCTCGAGGAGGGGAAGTAAGGCAGCTAAGAGATAGAGAGACTTCTTGCAGACAGAATGAGGACTCAGGCTATGTCAAAGCTGAGGGGCGAGGGTCCATCACCCCCATTCTCCATAGCCCCCCAAGTCCTTCCCTGAGGGCCCCCTGGTGATGCCTGTCTTAAGTCATCCCTCCCTTGAGGAATCTTATCCATCATTGGCTAACCAGTCACTGGGGGCCAGGCAGGGTGAAGTAAAGTGGGCAAAGGTGGTGCTCCTGCCAGGGGGGTAAGCTTTGTCTCCTTAGTGGCTAAGGGTCTCAAGGTCTCTCACTCAGCCTTAGCCATGGGGGGTTACAGCTTCTAAAACCAGGCAGGGCGGTTCCCAACATCAAGCTGCTGCTACCCATTGCTCCCTTGGTTGCAAGTCTTATGGGGACCCTTAGAGTTTAGGAGATTCACACCTGAAAGGGAAGAATGGTGTGGGCATGCTCCAGAGAGCATCTGCAACTTACCTCCTTAACCCCGCCTCCAGAGAGGCAGAGTGAGTTCTGGGACCTTCATTTTTTGAGGGTTTTTAAAGTCTGGGAGTTTAGGGGAGGTTTTAGAGGAGGATCTCAATAGAATATCAGTCATTTTTATGTTGATGTGCCAAAATGAGATTTCTTCCCTTTAACTTCATCTGTCCTTGGAGGTGGTTGTCACAAATGGCACTAATTGGATTTATGCCATCTCCCTGAGTAGAGTGATTTAAAATACTTACCCTCTGGTTGGGGAGAAGTGTAAACCATTTACTCCTAAGTGTCCTTGGTTGGTTAAGGAAGATAGGATTTCTCAATTTAGTAGATGGCTGTAAACTCCTTGGCTGTTTACCTATTCATCTCGGCTTCCCTATTCCACTTTTCCTGGCTTACTAGCCTGTTTCAACATGACTGACAAGAAGGCACAGCCATTGCAAGGGGCTAGGACAGTGTTTCAAAACCAGAGGAGCTGAAGCACAGAGTTTGAGGCGAGGTGGCAAGAGGGAGGTCAGCCAGCTAAGCAAGGCAGTTATGTCAACCCCTCAGGCCCTGCACAAGTCTTCAGTTTCTCCGAAGTGGGCTAGGAAGAGAGAATTTTAAGCAAGGAAAGAGACCTCTACTGCTGAAGGATGTACAGCATGGCCTGTGGGTGGTGTGGGTACCTCCTAGAGGCTGGGAGAAAACAGATTAGTAGCAGAACATCACTTAAGGGGCATATTAAACATGCTTTCTTCCACAGTATCAACTAAAAGAGCAGAAAGCTGTAGAGTCTAGGGTGTGCTGACACAACATCCAGACCCCAGGCTTGCCAGACTCCTGCGAATAGGGTGAGGTCCAAATCCTTCCTGCCTAGAGAAGAGTGACTGTGAGAGTTATACCACTGGACAAAGAGAGTTAAGACTGCAGGGCAGGGGTAAAGACCAGGGTGTAAAACATGGCAGTGGGTTTCTCCTGAATACCTCACCCCCTCTATCATCACACAATTAGCACTGAGTATTCACTTCAAATTCCTCCGCCCCTGTGGGGGAGGAGTGGAAGCCAGGTGGGGTTTAGGTGAGCTCATCCAGTTATGAAGAGATCCCCCAGGCCCAACATCTGCAACTTACCTCCTTAACCCCTCCTCTGACATCTGCCAGAAGGTGGATCTCCCCTCCAATAACCTTAGAGGCTGGGAACTGGCTGAGTCAGAGAACCTTTACCACCTCTTCCCCCAGCTCGGCGCAGGGGGTGAATGCTGAGAGCCCTGCTAGCCTGGGGACACTGGGGTATTTTAATGCGGCGGTGCCTGGGACACAGCAACGGCTGCCAAGGGGATTGTATTCCACCCGACCGCGTGCAGAGAAGGAAGAGAACGCAGATTGGGCGGCCGTGGAACTTCCATATGGCTACTTTCCTGCCAGGGGCTTTGGGGATGCCGGAGATTCTGGAAACCTTCCCTAGGACCCTGGGAACCGGAGTCCCGGCCTGCTTTGCAGGTTCGGTGATCTCTGAATGCCGCGCTGAGGGGGCATCTGGCCCACTGAGCCATGCTCAGGCCCCTAAGTTGTTGGAACCTCAGTTTTCCTTCTTTCCAATGGGGACATTAATGTGTGCCTGGTTTAAGGATTTTTTATGTAAAGCCCCTTACTTATCGTAGGCGCTTCAGAAATGATAATTTTTGCAAATAGTCCACTGAGAATATTTGCTCGCTAAGATCCTGCTTACACTGGGAAGCAAATTTAGGCCACATAGGGGCAGGGAGTCCTATTTTATGGAGCATCTGGGGAGCTCCACTTAGCCACAAAGCGTCCATCGACCCTGATAAGCTGGGGGCGCGGGTATTGATAATTGGGAGGTGCAGGATTGTGGCCGGAGGGAAGGAGACTCTGGTATCCCAGAGCCCCTCAAAAGAGCTCATTAGGCCTCAGAACTTGACTTTTGCACCTGGTAACGTTGGGGCTCACACTAGAACTCTGGTTGTGAGAAAGCCTGATTCGATTTTCTTTTTCAGAGCTTGCTGTCCCACCCCTGCAGTGGCGGGGAGACTCGCTGAGTGATCAGTAACTGTAGAAGAGTCTGAGGTTCCCATTGGCAGGCGGAGTTCAGTTGGGACCAATCCGGGCGCTGGTCCGGCAGAATCTCTGTGGAAGGCTCGGAAGAACTGGAAGGTTACCGGGAGGTTACCCTCACTACCCGGGTCTAACCACCGTGGGAGACTAGCGAGGCCAACCTCGGGCTCACGACACGGAGGTCTGCACCGGTGAGTAGGGGTGTAGGATGAGAAATGCAGCAAAGCAGCCGTTACTCGCGCACCCGGGTCTGGGAGGCTCGGGAGAGGGTGAGGTTCCCCGCATCCTCCTGGCCTAACCTGCCGGCGTGTCTTCCTTGCTGTCCTGTGCCTAACGCAGACTCCGTGTAGCCAGAGCCAGAAGGAAGCGGGGCCCAATGGTGCTATGGTTGCTTGGAGCCAAGCAGATCGTCTGTCCCTCACCATGACCAAAGTCATGTTTTCTTTCATTTCCTTTTTCCCCCCTTTTGGTCTGAATAAACTGGTTTAGTCACGTGTACTCAGAGCTATGTATCTCCTCCCTCTTTCAGCCTATTAGCACATTAGTATTTTTCCTAACGTTTTTCTTCCCAATTTTGGAGCAGATAGGCGGCAAACACTTCCAAATTCTCAGTACATTTCAGTTTTGATACCACAATGATTTGTGTTTCTTCCAATGGTGGCAGAAGGACAGTCAGTCCTTCATACATGCAACAAATATCAGTGTCAGGGCCCCTGCCCAAGCCTCCTGTTTAACTGTTAGCCAAAGTCATAATCCCTGGAATGTATTTCCCCAAGTTTAATCAGTTTTTTAAAAAGTAGGCTTTATTTTTTAGAATAGTTGTAGATTTACAGAAAAATTGTGAGGCGAGTACAGAGTCCCCATATACCTGAAATCTTTCCCCCTTTTATTAACATCTTACATTGTAGTAGGGCACATATGTTACAATTAATGAACCAATATTGGTACATTATTATTGACCAAAGTCCATAATATTCAAATTTCCTTAGTTTTTACCTACTTTTTCTGTTCCAGAATCCCATCTAGGACACCACATCACATTTAATTCACACATCTCCTTATGCTCCTCTTGGCTGTGGCAGTTTCACAGACTTTCCTTGTTTTTGATGACCTTGACAGTTTCAAGGAACACTGGTCATGTATATTGTAGGATATTCCTCTACTGGAATTTGTCTGTTGTTCTCCTAAGACTAGGCTTATGGGTTATTGGCATTCCAGAGCTAATAGGTACTTTGTCATTTTCATCACATTTTATCAAAGGTACATATTATCAGCATAATTTATGACTTGATGATGATCTTGACCACTTGGCTGAGGTAGTGATTGTCAGGTTTCTCTGTAAAGTTACTCCATTCTCTCCACCCTTCCCCACCCCTATATTATACTCTTTGGAAAATAGTCTAACTATGCCCAATAGTCCAATAGCCCATACCTAAGGCGTGGTAAGTATATTTCCCTTCCTTAAGGACATGTATGGTCATATTATTATTTGAAATTCTTTTGCATTGGAAATTTGTCTCTGTCTTCTGCCTTATTAACTTAAGGAAGGACCTCAGAGATGAGGGGGCATATCTGATTCAGGTGTTCAGTATGAGCTGGGATTGAAAAAAGAACATGTACGAGGGCAAGGGGTAGGGATTGAGGGCTGTGAGGAAGGGGCTGTGTTCCTGGTTCACTGTATCTAGCAAGAGGGTGAGGCAGGGTTGTAGGCTGGATGGTTAACTGGGGGGCCAGATGATAAGGAGCCTGTGTGCCCTGCTGTGCAGCTTTAAGCTTATTCGGGAGTTTTGAAGCACTGAAGTAATGCAGTGAGACTTGTGTGTTACCTAGCCCTGGTAGCACATTTCACCAAATCTAAGATGCCATCAATTATTTCATATCTTGCCAAACTGTGACATGCCATTGATCACACTGATTTCAGAGATACCTAATGTAATGACATGGATATCAAATTTGATGAAAAATGGCAACTCCGTGGCTGATAGCTTAGATCAGGGGTGTCAAACTCATTTTCACCAGGGGCCACATCAGCCTTGTGGTTGCCTTCAAAGGGCTGAAATAATTTTAGGACTGTGTAAATGTAATACTCCTTAACTGTTAAGGAGTTGAAATTACATTTGGTCCTTTGAAGGCAACGAGAGGCTGTTGTGGCCCCTGGTGAAAATGAGTTTGACACCCCTGGCTTAGATCCTTCATGGAATGAATGGTTAGACTAGTTCCACCTCATCTGTGCTGAATTCACTGATTCCATTTATGATCTTGAGAAAACTAATTTGATAAACTTTTTTTTTTTTTTTTTTTTTTTTTTTGCCTCATAGCCAAATTGTCAAACATCAGCACAGTAAAACAGCATACCTGACCCAAAGATTTTGGCTATGTTTAGTGTGCTCTGGTTGCACTTAATCATGACACTGACTTTATGTTGCGCATTAAATATGCTTGTGCACTTGTCAGACCTTTATTTCAGTTTATCCTGTTGTGATAGAAAAACTCAGTCCAACACTTACTAACACTTAACCAGTTTATTTAAAGATATGATAAGGATTCAGATGAACTGCCAGAGGAAGGGTTATATAGGGCAAGGTCTAGGAGGGCCCCAAGTGTAGGAACTTTTGTCCCTGAGAAGTTGGAGTGCATCACATTCCCTCTGTGGATGTGTTCACCCACCTGAAAGCTCCCTGAACCCTGTACGATGGCAAGTTTAAGGAGGCTTAAGGAGGCATGATTGATTATAACTTCATTTATAGCCCCTTTGTCCTCTGTTGAAATAGGGAGATGGAGCTGAAAATTCCAAGCTTCTAATCATAGCTTGGTCTTTTTTAAAAAAAATCCTCACCCGAGGACATGTTTTCCTGTTATTGTTTAGAGAGAGAGGAAGACAGAGAGGGAGAGAGAGAAACATCAATGAGAGAGAAACATTGATCAGTTGCACCTTGTTATGTGCCCCCTAGGTGAGTGCCCTGACCAGGAATCGAACCTGTGACCTTTTGGTTTATGGAAGACACTCCAACTGAGCCACAGTGACCAGGGCTGGTTTGGTCTTTTGGGTGTCAGGCCCCACCCAGGAATCTACCCAGAGTTGCCTCAATAGAACAAAATCTGCTCTTAGTGCTCTTACCAACTAGGAAATGATAAGGGTTTCAGGAGCTCTGTGTCGAGAACAGAGGCAGAGGCCAGTATATATTTTTCTATTATTTCACACTTTTTCTGAATGGCCTGGGTATTCCCTCCCACTCCTATATCTTCATGGTGATATTGTGACCCAGAAAGGTCAAGAAATCTAGTCCCAGGCTGAATAGCAGAGCTGTGGAGGGTAGATGAAACTCCAGATTTTAGTCCTAACCCAGAACTCTTCACTTTAGGGTTTGGTTAGAATGACAGCTGGGGGTGGGGGTGGGGGTGAGATTCTGCCTGTGCTTCCTCACTCAGAATTTCTATGAGCTGTGGGGAGGGTGCATGATGGCTGAGAGCATTTGGGGATATCTGTCAAGGCCTGGCAGGTGGCAGTCTTCAGGTGAGTGCTGGAGAGAGAACTGCCAATTGGTATCTGCCTTTTTACAAGGCTGTTGTGTAGGTAAATAGGCTCATTTTTCTGCACAAGTTCTTTGTATATTCCAGCTTAGTAACCTTCAATAACTTTCTCAGGATTCTTTTTTCTTTTTCTTTTCAGATGATAGGTAAACCAATCTGGCTGTGCAAAGAGGACATTTATTGGTTCATGTGACAGAAAAGTTCAACAGTAGGGTAGCTTCAGGCACAGCTTAATACATGATGGACCTGGTATCTTTCACTTCACCTCTGGGTTGGCCTCATTCTCAAGCAGGCTAACCCTCTGGTTAATAAAATTGCTGTAGCAGCTGCTAACCGTATGACATCAGCTCTTTCAAGTTCTTGAGAAAGCACAAGAATCTTTTTTCCCCCTGTATCTCAACTAGGTACCCTTGTGACTGGCTGTAATGAGTCATGTTCTCACCCCTGAAGCAAGCACTGTAGCCAGGGGGGCTTAAGACTAATTCTCTTGCTCCACTCTTGAACTGAGGAAGAGCTTTGCCTGCAGCATACAATCCCCAGAAAGGGATTGGAAGAATGGAGGCTGGCTGGACCCCTCTTCCCAAAAGATAAACATTTGCAGCACTTCCTGGTTGGATCAAGCAGCACCAGCTTATAGGATTCCATTGCCTATTACTGGGCCTTTCTTGTGTGATTTCTATCTCTTTCCTTTTTTTTTTTTTTTTTTAATGTTATACATATACACGGGATTCTATTTCCCATTGCACTAGATTGGCAGAAATGTAAAAGATGACAATACCAGATATGGGTGTGGCTGTGGAGCAGCGTGAGTGCTCCTTGCCTGCTGGTGGGAATGTGCACTGGTACGGACAGTTTGGAAGCAGCTCAGCCTGAGCTAGTCAAGGCTGCATATACTTGCCTGTGTGTACTAGGCAGAAATGAGCAGTGTTTGTAATTGTCCCAAACTGGAAGCAACCTAGATGGCCATCAGAAATAGATTACACCAGAAGTAGAATTCTGTAGTAATAAAGCAGTGAAAATGAACAAAAGCATTTCACAAAGGTTTGTGACTAAACCTTACAAACATGATGTTGTTAGTCCCCTTCTAAAAATACAATATTTTTTTGTTAAGATTTTATTTTATTTATTTTTAGAGAGAGGGGAAGAAAGGGAAAGACAGGGAGAGAACCATTGATGTGCAAGAGAACTGTGATCAGTTGCCTCTCACACCCCCAACCGGGGACCTGGCCTTGCAACCCAGGCCTGTGCCTTGACTGGAAATTGAACTGGTGACCTTATGGTCTAGGGACGATGCCCAACCCACGGAGCCACACCAGTCAGGGCCCAAATTGCAATATGATTCCATTCTGAAGCTTAAAATGAGGAAAGTGGACTCTTTGCATATGTAGGTATAAAACTAAAGGAGAGGGAAGAGCGATTATCACACTACTTTAGTATATACCACAGCAGCCATTTCCTCCTCCCCTGCTTTCTTTCTGTTCCTGGAGCCAAATCTTGGGTTCTGTCACTGGTGGTGACTGCTGCTGTGGGGAGTATGAAGAAATCACCTCTCTAGTTGGTTACCACCTTGCCAGAGAGAAAGGACACATGGCTAAGACTATTTACACAGGTTCTCAGACACTAGGGAACCATTTTGTAGACTGGTCCTCTGTGCCTGGGCTTTACCCACTTTCTTCACATCCTTAGCCCGTTTCCTCTCTGCAGCACTGCACTAGATTCTGGGTAAGGCAGACATAGTCTCTGTGGTTTGGAAATAGCTGGCATTAAATAAGTTAAGACTTGATGCAGAGAAGTACACTGTACAGTGTGGGGTGCTCTCTGGCTGTAAAGGAAAGACTTGTCAGAGGAGGTAGCTTTCAGCTGAGACTTCAAGCTGGAAAAGGAGTTTGCTAAGCAGGAAAGGAACTGTGCTCTCTACAGAGGTTATAGCATTTGTGAAGGGCTCAGGAAGGAAAGAGTGTGGTGCATTTTGAGGCTTGGAGTTGGGTTTGATTTTCCTGTGCAGTGGAGTTTGAGGTGGGAAGTGGCAGAAAATGTGCCTGGAACAAAGGCTGGGCCTCAAAGATCTGGGGCCTCACAAGGCTTGGGAAGGAGATTTGACTATATCCTTGGAGTACTGACGTGCCATTAAGGGATTTTAAGCAGGTGGTTACCTGAGCATACTTGCATTTTAACACATGGAAGGGTCTGTTTGAAGGACCAAAGGAAGGCACTAAGAAATGGAGAGAGGAGGTTTAAGTAAATTGAAGACCCTTGAAGGTGGCATAATCCCCACAATTAGTTATGGTTTCAGCTTCTAAAGAAAAGTTTACTCAATTATGTCCCTAAATTTAAGCTCTGGGAGGATGGGGACTTTTCCATATTTATTCCCTGCTGTATTTTCAGTGCCTGGCACATAGTAGACACCCATTGCATACCTAGTAACCTGTTGGGTGAGTTATGCCACCCTTCTATGTCAGACCCTCAGTGGCATTTTAAAGCTATGTCCCATCCACCTCCCTTCCTTGGTGACTGCTGCCTGCACCATTGGTGCTCAGCCTTGTGGGGAAGAGTAACCAGCCACGTGTGATCTCAGCAATGCACTGTCCACAAAACTGGTATTTCCTTAGATATCCTCATGCCCAGCCCACAACCACAGCCATGGTTTAAAGTCTGGGGAGTTCAGGCCTTTGGTGTCGTCAGGAGGGGTGTGCCTGCTTCCCTGTGCCAGCGTCCAGATCCAGATCACTTTCTGCTTGTTTTGAATTCTGTCCTCTGCAGGTTTGTTAGATGCATTTCACAGAAGTTTACTTTTAGAGGAATTTGTTTAGATTAAGAAATGGAGCTTAACTGGGGCTCTGAGAGCCCTAAATGGGGTTTCTATGGGCATAGAGCTCTCAGCCAAGTGCTTTGGGATTACAAGGAAGAAGGAGCTCTTGTTTGGAACCATAGAATGGGCTTGAGAAGCACCCTGGAGGCTGGGATGCAAATACAGGCCTTCTACTCAATTCTGTGTGCCTTAGAGTCCATGTCTGGGATTTAGTGTCTTCTAGGGTTCTTTTCTGTGGTGTGTAGGAGCCCAAGGCATCAGGAGGCAGGGAGGAAGGTATGGGATGGTAGAGGCCAAAGACAGTTGAGGGAGAGTGTAGCAACTGCTAGGGTAGAAGTTGGCAGCTGTTAAGTAAGGGACCAGAGTTCTGATTCTTTCCTATTGGAATTTGTCCTGGCAGGGGTGGGGTGTGAAGTGCAATTGTCTGCCCACAGGTGTGGGCATTCCTGGCCATGTCTCCCTCCACTTGTTTGTAGCTCACAGTGGTTCTCACAGCCGCAAATTGCGCATGGCACCCACATCCTGAGATGTGCTACAGGAAATTACAGTGTCCCCTCAGCCATTCTTTTGACATATGCCCAGGAAGTAGTTATGGGATCCAGGGCTCCAGGGGAGAGGGGAACTCAGAAGGGTAGGGAGTGTCTCCAGTTCTGCCTGGTTCTGCCTAGTCACAACCAGCTTCTGGTTTATTGAAGGGAATGGAAGATCTGCTGCCCTGGAACCAGGAGTTTCAGAATTCTCATTTGGGTAAAAGGAGTGGGACAGACTGCATCCTCTCTGAGGCTTTTTTCCAGCTCTGGCTTTCTGTGGTTTCTGTCTGCCCAAGAGCCAGGAGTGGAGAGAATCATAGGTTTACCCCTTGTTGTGGAAACTCATTGAGATAATCAAAATATACTGAAGGCATAAATGATGGGGCACAATCATTGGGGAGTGTGGTAAGTTGGGGAAGTTTTTGTAGAGGGTCAGTTTTACATTGGACTTGAAAGGACTGGGTATGGGGTGGTGAACCTCTATTCTGATCTGCCATGTCTGTTGCACTCTAATCCTGTTTCCTGTCATTTAAGATGAAGTGTTTAGGTCAGTGTCAGCAGTAACATCTGCCCCTTTACTGTTGTCAGCACTCTGCAGCTCACAGAGCCCTTCCATATAGGTGACATCCAAGCTTCCTGACACTGGAGCTGCTATTAGACTCCTTTGACAGTTCACCTGGGTAAGGAGCAGAGTCCTGGATGGCCAAGGCATCAGCACCAGACACCGCTTCCTAGCCATTTGCTCTTGGGCAAGTTGCTTATCCCACTGATCCTCAGCTTCCTTAGAAGAGCATCCTGAGCACTAAATAACATAAGATGTATAAATGGCAATAAGGTAGGTCCTAAATAAATGCTGTCTCAAAGAAGTTGTTAGTCACTTGGTTTTTTCGGTTGTAGAGCTTAAACTGAAACCTGGATTACCCACCCAGAGATTGACACCTAGGTCTAATATATTTTCAGCAATGCACTGAGTCATCTTTCAGTGTATGCTATAACATGTTCAAGGTGGAATCTGTATAACCCAGTGATGGACTTGAGCGTAAAAATGGTAACACATTTTGTTCATCTCCTTTGTCTGGTTATTGCAGACTCTTAGATGGTGCTGTGCAGGTAGCTTTGTCTTTAGTTCTTCCAAATCCATTTATGGCTTCACACATATGCCTTGAGCTTTTACAAGTTGTCAAGTACCATGGTCTCTCCATTAGTGATTTTCAACATCTTTGGTAGTTACAGACCCTTGATAGAAAACTGTAGCCCTCCTTCTCCAAACCTTTTTCTAACTTGTTTTTGTTGAACCATATAGAAGTTGTAGTAATGCAGCCCTAAGTATTGCAGCATGCATCGCCTAAACATGCACATTCTCACAGTCTCAATAAATACTATTTTAGTTATTTATGTATTGGGTTTTCTTAAATTTATATTTTTAAACATAACGTGAGGAAGGTGTTATGATTGGTGTAATAGCTCAATTGAGTAAGTATTCCAGATTTTGGGGAAGGATGAAGAGGGAGATATTCAGACCCTTCACCAGAATATCTCCAACTTGATCATAGCAGATTAATGATGTGCTTTGTGGATGTGGTTAGTCAATGATACCAGCCTGACGGATCTTTCTTCCTTCACCAAGTCCCATTGAATTATCTGGTCCTGTTGGCGGACGAACCATGGGGCGAGGAGCAATGACATCATCAGGGTGATGTTCTTCAAGCGATTGACCAACCTGTCAGCTCGTGGAGCTGCCATTTTAAATATAAAAAATAACTTTATAATATGATGTAATACCTAGACCTCTGTCGAATTTCCTTAATTGTTCAAAAACTATTTTTATAGCTTTTTTTAAAAAAAAGAGCCAAAGTTTTTGCATTTGTTGTTACATTTCTTTAGTCTTTCTAAATCATAAAAGTTCTTTGTTATTTTTTATGACATCGACTTTTTTTAAAAGACCAGGCCAGTTATCTTGTGGGATGTCCTGTTTTCTGCATTTATCTGATTGTTTCCTCATGGTGTGGTTTAGCTCATTCCTCTTTTCCTCATATTTTCTGTAAACTAGAAGTTAGGTCTAAAGGCTTGATTTGATTCATTTAAGTCAAACATTTGTGGCAGGACTACTTCAAAGGTGATGTGTAATTCTTATGGTTCCATATTGGGAAGCATATGCTGGGTCGTCCCTCTGTCAGCAATGCTGGGTTTGATTGCTGATTAAGGTGATCATAGATCTCTCCCTTATTAGAAAGTAACCCAAGGGGAGGTACTTTGGTTCCATGGGACTGTCCTCAACACCTTTCACCACAGGTTTTAGCATTCATTGAAGATGCTTGTCTTATAATGAAATTGCAAGATGGTGTTTTTCTAATCTATTGTCCCCCACTGTACTTATTTACCAGTGTTCTTCTGTAATCCCTACACAATTTTATTTTTCGATTACATGTGCAGTCATACAGTTTCAGGTGTTTAAAGATGCATCAGAGCCCAGCATGGCTCCTGGGTTTAGAATTCCTGCTCTAAAAGAGGAAAGCACCTGACTGTCAGGTTTGTGTGGATGGGAGCTGTAGATGAACTCTTCATAGTCCTTTTGTCCCTCTGGGTAGTTGCAGGAGAATGAAATTTCCCAGCCCCCAATGATAGCTCATGTCATCCCCAACAACAGATGAAACAACTTAAGCTTTTAACCTTCTAAGCCCTGAACACAGTTACTACAGTTACTCCAAAGCCTGAGGAGTCCCCTCTTTCCAGCCCTTTGTGTCTGTTTCAGCTCATTCCCTCAATAGGCAAACCAGGGAGCTGGCCCAGGCAATTCCTCGGATTTTTACTAGCCTTAGTATCCTTCCAAATATTTTATTACTTCATTTGCCAGTTAAATCAACCTCCAACCCATTCATTTGAACTTTGTTTTCCACACTCGTTGCATCTTAAAAGTCACACTGCTCTAACTCCATCAGAGTGTCCAGTAGAGTTTATTGTTGGCAGTATGATAGTCCCTTACATTGGTGCAGTGCTTTTACTTTATAATGCATTTTTAAAGTATATTACTTTGTTAGATCCTCAAGAAGTAGACAATATTCCTGCTTTGTTTTTCCTTTGGGTCTTAGAGCCTGGGGTCATTTTTAGCTTATTCTTGTCACTATGGTGAAAGAGCATGAAGGCCACTGAGCTCTGTTGCAATGGATGTTCACTGGACAGAATCCTTAATAGCATTGACTTCCTCTGGCTCCAGGTGCTTCATTCTAGCCTTAAAATGGCCCATGTGCCCTGCTGTTGCCCATCTCCCTGGCAACTACTCTGGTTGTCTTCAAGATCCACAGCAGAGCAAATTCCCCATCCTGACCTTTGAGGAGTGTGTGTGTCACCATGGCTGGCTCTCCTTGCTTCTTTTCTTGCTGCCACTTTACATCTCCACTCTGCATCTGGTGCTTTGAACACTCCTGGATTTGCAGACCACGTGTTTTGGGATCTTTCCTAGATTTCTTTCTGTGTACTGTGCTTATGGATAGTACTTTCAACATAATTCTTTCACTCAATGCACTTAGAAAACCTTGAAGGTGAGTGTCACTTCCCCATTTTATGGAAGGATAAACTAAGGCTCAGAGTATTTAAAAGAGTTCTATTGTCACAAAGAATCAGGGCGAGGAGGCAGCTGCTGAGTCAGGAAGTGGGCCAGGGTGGCAAAGGTAGATGTATTAAAGTTCTCTCTGCTCATCTTCTGTGCTCCCTCTGGGGGCCAAGCCCTCATGAGCACCCTGTAGTCACAGCCAGCTGAGTGTTCCTGCACATTGGTTTCTTTGTAAGCCCAGCTGGGACAGTCCACCATTGTTGATAGCGGAGTGGCCAGGCCAGCTACACGGCCAGCTTGTACTCTGCCAGCAGGCTGCCCTGGAGCCAGGAGCTGTCCTTGGGGACAGCTCTGCCTTGGTAGCTGTTCTGAGGACTTGAACCAAACCCAAAGCACAGCACAGCCCAGGGAAACATTTATGAAGCGAAATACCAGAACTCATACTGTGGGTGCTTCTTGAATCTTGGTAAAGAACCTCAATACTCTTAGTCTTTGAAACCTGGAGGATTAAACAGAAGGAGTCTCCTTACTGGGGACATGAATAGCTGTGCAGCCTGTGCCCTGCATAGCTGAGAGCTTTGCTCCATGGTGGACATTGTAGATGTGTGTATTTATTATCATAATTGGTACATCAGTTGATGGAAGGAAAAGGCCTTGAGGCAGGACTGCTTTCCCAACCCCACAGCTTGGGTTCAAGACAGCTCTCCCTGCCACTCTACCAAGCCGCACACTCCAGGCCCCAGTTTCCTCATCTATAAAATGAGGGAGTTAGACTATGTGGTCAGTAAGGTGCTTTTACTCTGCTAATATGTGAGCCTTATAACAGCTGGTCAGTGTTTGCTGATTGCTGGGGCAGGACGCTCTGTGTGGGGTTGCCACCTCTACCCTCTGCTGTGCCTATTCTTGATTCTATGTCTGGTCTCCAAAAAGCAGAAGCGACCACCAGTGAATAGAGACCAATCTGAGCTAAGGACACCATGGCCACATCGGCACCATTGCGGAGTCTGGAGGAGGAGGTGACTTGCTCCATCTGCCTTGATTAACCATGGGACCCTGTGATCATTGACTGTGGCCATGTCTTCTGCTGCAGCTGCACCACTGACATCCACCCTATCTCAAGGGGGCAGCCTGTCTGCCTCCTCTGCAAGAAGCCTTTTAAGAAGGAGAACATCCGCCCCGTGTGGCAGCTGGCCAGCCTAGTGGAGAACATCGAGCGGCTGAAGGTGGACAAAGGCAGGTGGCAGGGGGATGCAACCCAGGAGCAGCAAGATGTGAAGCTGTGTGAGTGGCACTGAGAGAAGCTGCACTATTTCTGTGAGGATGATGGGCAGCTGCTGTGTGTGCTATGCAGGGAGTCCTGGGAGCATGGGCCCCCACAAAGCTATCCTGCTGGAGAAGGCTGCCCAGCCCCACAGGGTAAGTAAGCCCTCTTCAACCCCAGGAGCCAGTGCTCTGCACTCATCTGGAGGCTAGGCCAGGCCTGGCCAACACCCTGCTGAAGGCTTCTAGCCGGCCAAGGACTCATCCTGAGTCCACTCTGTTGCCCCAGCTCAGAGTGTACACCTGTCCCCACTGCTTGTCTTTCTATAGGAACAAATCCTGAACCACCTGAGCACCCTAAGGACAGACAGAGACAGAATTCAGGGCTGTCAGGCAAAGGGAGAAGCTAACTTCCTGGCTACACTGGTAAGTGAGGCTGTTAAGGGGGAGCCTGGAGACAATGGGCTGGTGCAGCAGGATGTCCTGGGCTTGCAAAGATGCAGTGGGAGGCTTGTGTATGGCTCAGCCCTGTCAGCCTGAGCTCTATGGCTTTGGCCTGTGCCCTGGTCTGACAAATGATTGGGTTGCCTAGGTGTCGGCTAAGGTCTCCTTCTCTGTAACTCACCTCAGCTGTAGGGCCAACTCTGTGAGGGAGAGTCAAGGTGAGGGGAACTAAGGAAGGCCTGGCTCCATTCTTACTTTCAAAGAGGAGAAAGATGATTCCTATGAGAGTGGATAGCCAGAGGGCTTAGAAGGAGGGCACTGGTTCCAGGATAAGAACTGAGGGGATGGCTGAGGATGCTGTCTGGGCCCTGTACTCATGGCTGCCCATCTTTGGGAACAGACAGCACCTTGTGTGCTTCTGTAGAAATAGTATCAGGATGGAAAACTGAAAAGCAGATTTCAGTTTTCTTTGGGAAGTGGACATTGCGGGGATGTTGGGACCAGGCCTAGCCTTGAGGGATTGGGCTCTGGGACAGGGAGAAAGTGAAGCAGGAGAGAGCTCAAGTTCAAGGAGTGCCACTAGTCCCTCAGTGTGTGTGGATGCAGCCCAACCTCAGTCAACCTGGACACCAGGCTAACCAGATCCCAGCCTGGACTTGGTAGTGAAATTAAAGAGGCAGGAAGGGCCATGGTCCCTGAGCACAAACCTTGCACAGTCTCAGTAAGGGAGCAAGATATAGCCCTATGTGGCAGGGATGGGGCACACCGATATTTTGTATGTAGTGGGGTGCTGAAAAGATGAAAGTAAGCTTCCTACAAGAGGTGACATAAAGAGATTGGTGTTCAGGAGGGAAAAATGTGTTAGCTTACAGTTCTTCAAAGAGCCCCGGAACATAGTGGTTTACCTAAAACATAATGTGTGGACCAGTCAGTGCAGTTAAGGTCACAGTCTTGTAGTGGCTGGTTGAACTGAACTGACTGATGGACTGTCTTCTTCAAGGAAGGCAGGTTGGCCCAGGAATACTTGAAAGCACCCCGCCTCCCAGCCTGAACACTATAGAATATGTGAGTGGGGGTAACCATAGGAGAAGAGCCAGCCTTGTGCCCCACTAACACCAGGTCCTGGAGGAATTTCCCACTACAAGGCAGAGGCATCAGCTGTTTCCCACTTCCCACCTGCAGAAGCAGCTCCAGGAGCAGAGGCAGCATGTCATGGCTGAGTTTGAGCAGGGCCACCAGTTCCTGAAGGAGCAGGAGCAGCATCTACTAGGCCAACTAGCGAGGCTGGAACAGGAACTCACAGAGGGCCCGGAGAAGCACAACAACAGGGGCTTCTCGGAGCTTGCTCAACTGGCAGGGCTCATCTCTGAGCTGGAGGGCAAGGTGCAGCAGCCAGCAGCAGAGCTCATGAAGGTGAAAGACTTTCTTGGGCAGGGAGCTCCTCCCTGCCACTCACCTGCAGGACCTTGAGAGGGTCACTTTCCTTGGGGGTCTCCGTTTCTCATCTGAAACATGGGGCCGATAATTCTGCTCCTCCCACTGATATTCTGTTGGTTTCTTGAGCATAAAATGAAATGATGGTGTGGTGTCACTTTCGAAAAGGAAATTTTCTGCAAAAGTTCAAAAATATTAAAATGGAAGGGAAGGTTATTATGATCTTCATTGTTATCTTCCATCCTCATCACTATCATCATGAGCCTGTCTTGTAACAAGTCACTGGCAGAGACCTGTCCAGTGGAAGCTCTTAATGGTTCTGGAGATGCAGCTGTAGAGTTTGGGGGTGGCTGAGGGAAGGCCAATTGGCAGCTTCTCTTGGGGACCCATAGGGTCAGTCAGAATGGCGAGGTTGTCTCTGGGACTGTGGAATTACCCTCAGGGAAGGGGGGAAGCAGGTGAGTTGCCTCTGGAATGCTTCCTGATGGAGACAACTTTGATGGTGAGAAAGGGAAAGTCTTGGATTGGAGAACAGGTCTCCAAATTGAAATGACCCCACAAGTCCATACTCCCAGAGCCTCCTAGAAGAGTCTCACCATGTTGAACAGGGCTCAGCAGCCTGCGGAGGAGCCCACTCAGTTCCTGCTCTCTTCTACTTGTATGGTTGGGGTGCCTGGGCCTGTCAGTAGCATAAATGCTACTCCATCCAGTGGCACAGCAAGTCAGTAGCTGGCAGAGAGTTGGCAGAGCACATTCTCCAAGGTTTTGTACCAACCTAGACCTTACAGGTGATTTCCTCCTGCCTCTCCATCATTGTGCATTCAGACTTAGGAGTAGCAGGGATTTTAAAGTGCTTGCAGGGCAGTCCCACACTGATGAAGTCGATGAAGGCCAGAGAGTGGAAGGGGTCTGTCCTAGGCCATCAGGCAGGTCAGGAGTCAGTCATAGCTCCAGCCCTGTGTCCTCACTCCCAGGCCTCTGTACTCTTACTCTTTTTTTTGGCTATTTACTCAGCTTTTATTGAATGCATATTGACTCAAAGTAGAATATCAACATACATTAATATCCTACTCACACTCTAACAATTTATGATAAATATAACACACACACAGAGCAATCAATGGGGGATAATGAATCCGAGTCCCAGAGTCTCACTCTGCAGGTCTGGGAGACAGCACAGTGGGCAAGGGAGTCATCAGAGTCTTACAAGGAAGGATCTCCAGAGCCAGGTAGGCACCAGGGCAGATGAAGTCCTCAGTCCAGCAGGGCAGAACCTCCTGTGGCTGATGCAAAGGGAGATCAGCATGGCATGGAGCAGCACTCTGTTGGGTGGAGCTCTGCTGTTTCAGCAGTGGTTTGGAGCCTGCCTCAGTTATACCTTGAAAGTGGTGTACTCCACCCTCTGGGTTGCTTGATAAGTGTCTTGATACCCCTGATGGCAAGTGGGAAATTTGCCTTTGAGCCTACTTATGGGTGGTCCCACTCTACAAACATACATGTTCTGATTGGGTATGCTTCCTTGCCAGATGTGTCTAGTGTGTCTTAGGTAGTTTCCCTCTTGAACCAAAGTGTCAAGGCTGACTGGCCATAAGTGACTCCATTTTGTTATATACTTCATGCTATCTTGACTAGACCAATGCCATCTTATTGGTCTGGCTCTCCACATCCAATTCAGGACAGCTGAATGAGCTCACATCTTAAGGGCTTTCTAAAGGATTGCCTGAGTTTTTGGATTAAATCACAGTTCGACTTCACTCTCTTCCCAGTCCTTTATCTTTCCCTCCCGCAAAGGTTGACCAAAGAGTGGAGGCTCCCTCAGAGAACTCCTGCATGCTGATCTTCAGCTCAGAGTCTGCTGCCGCAGAAAACAAACCCACAGAACCATTCAAATGTCTTGGCTGCTTGCCTCACTTCCTGGCTAGAGCAACCCAGTGAAGGTTCATATCATTGCTTCTGTTCTCTGTAAGCCCTTCACGCACCTTTGCCCCATCTCTTATTACCACCAATTGTCTCAGGCTGCCCTGGGGTCAAGAGCCAGGCAGTTGCCACAGCTTCAACCATGATTATCATGCCAGGAGCTCCAGTGCCCAGCTATGACCTAGCTGGGCCAATGAAAACTCTGGCCTGAGTCTGGGGGAAAATAAAGCTCTGTGGGATGGACTTTGATGAATGAGAAAGGACATAGAAAGAGCATCTCTGTGTAGCTTCTCTGAAAACTTTCCACATAACTGAGGGCCAGCTAGATTTTCTTCAAAAGCTGTGACCACTTATCTATGCTCTCCCACCCTCCTTTCCTCATTTTCCTTTTTTTTCTCACTCTTGTTTCCCTGGGATTGTATCCTGTTGAGTAATGCATCGGTACATAAGCTTTCCTCAGATTGTAGGTAACCTCAGCTAGAAGAGGGTGTACCTTAGCAGATACGATATCCATTAACTTTTCATAAAAGCATGTAATGATCATCCTACATTGGAGCTATTCAGTCATGAAGGAAACCCTCTTCCTCCTCCCTGCTTTCACAATGACTACTCACAGAATCACTTCTTTCCTTTTAATGCAAAAAGATTGTGCCCACTGCTCACTATTATTATTGTGTTTTTCCTGTTCTACCTGAAATGGAAAGAATGATTATATCTATAATAGTATTTAACTATCATTTGGCTTGTCAAGTTGCCTACTTTAAAGCTCTTAACACTCATCTATCTAACATGGAGGCAATTTTTTTTGAAATATAAGACATTTATTTATTTATTTATTTTTCATTTATTTTTTATTTTAATTGTTGTTCTTATACAGTTTTCTGTCTTCTACTCCAATCCCAGCCCACCGCCCCAGCCCTCCCCAGCTCCCTCCCATTTCCACCCCCCCTAGCTTTTTGTACTCTTACTCTTCTTTTTTCTCATTTTATCTAGTGTGTTTTTCTGGTTCCATCTTTCCTGCAGATGTATTCTGTTCCTTCAAATCTCTCTCTCATAATCTTACTGGGTCACTTGCTGTTATTCCCCTTCCCCACCTCCTCTTCTCCTCCCTGTTCAGGGACAGGCATCCTTACTTTCCTCTGGCCACCACTGGCAGATGTGCACTTGTGTGCAGAGCAGAGGGATGTGATGGGGTGCTGGTGGGCTGACGTACAGTTGCGTGTGCCCTGAGGGGAGCCTCTCACCACCACTCCACTCAAAGGAGCTGCGTGGGCCAGCGGAGGCCCAAGCTTCAGTGCCTGCAAGACTACTCAGACTGAAGACTTCCCTGGGGTAGGTGTCAGAGAAGAGAGAGAGTTGGGTGTCTGCTTAAAACTAATACATGGAATGTTGTACTGGTGGGTTTTGTCTGTTTATTTTGATTTTGCTGCAAGGGCACTGGACAGATAACTCCTTAATTGTCATTAATATTTTATTTTCCCAGAAATTATTTGAATGTCGATGGACAATAAGAATGAGATCCTATTGAGATAGGGGCTCTAATCCAAAAGTCTAGTAGAGAAATATAGGTGAGTAGGAAGCAGCTGGATAAAAATATGTAAAATAGACTTTTTGACAAAGGGGATGGAAAAGGAAAGGAAGATCTCTGGACTGGGAATTTTGTGAAGATGTTAAAGGGGTCAGGCAGATAGGAGTGGCCAAAAGAAGACACTGAAATCCTCTCCAGTTCAGCCCCAGACAGACCTTGCAGGGTTGGGTGGCTGCTCATACCTCTGCCGTTCCCACTGTTGGTTGCCTCCTTGCCTGTGAAGAGCCCCTTCATGAGTGCTCTTTGTTTGTGCCCAGGTGTTTGCTGACCGAAGAGTACCATGTTTGTTTCCTGTTATACGACAGCCCCAGAAGCCTGGGTGGAGGCCTGTGTGTGGCTTCGGGTTGCCTTGGATTCCCCAGGTTCCCCCTTCTGTGTCCTTTGGAAGAAGGATTCCTGCACTTTTCTCTGGGTCCCTCTCTCTCTGGGTCACTCAACCCCTTTTTCCCTTAGACAGCTCTCACTGCCCACTTACTTGCTTTTTTATGCCACGTATCTCCACAGGCTGGTTGGCATACACTGCCTCATGCTTCTCCCTCAGTTCTCAAGCTGGCTTGGACTTAACTTGTTTTGAGGGACAGGTCAGAAGAATTTGCCAGAAACTCAAACACCTCTGGGAAGTTTCTTCCTGGTAGGGACAGGATGCAGCTCTGCAGCAAAGCCCACCTCTTCCTGAGACTTTTTTCTGAAATAGTCATCAGTAGCCACAACTTCGGGATTCCATTTGATTCCCCAATCTCACCCCTACCCTGTTCCCCTTAACTCTCCTCTTTCTTTTTCCTGTAACCCTCAGGTATTTCTATAATATAATATATTTGTTTTGTTGACTGTTTGCTGACTGCTTCCCCTATTACAAGGTCAGCTCTAACAAGGGTCGAGATTTGTATTGGGTTTGCCAAAAAGTCTGTTAACTTTTCTTTTTGGAAAATAAAAGGCACATTTTTCATTATCATCAATAACTTTATTTATTTGGATATTTTGAGCATGTCAGCTATTTCCCACGTGGTATAATGTGGATTGTTCTCAATTAATGTCTTAGTTTGATCACTATCAACTTCAACTGGTCTACCCAACTGTGGAGCATCATCCAGTGAGAAATTTCCAGCATGAAACATCACAATCCACTTTTGACATATTTGATCAGTCACAGCACCTTCTCCAAACACTGCACAAATCTTTTTTTAAAAAGATTTTTATTTATTTTTGGAGACGGGAAGGGAGGGAGAAAGAGGGAGAGAAACAATAATGCGTGGTTGTCTCTTGCATGAGCCCCAACTGGGGACCTGGCCCGCAACCCAGGCATGTGCCCTGACTGGGAATTGAATTGGCAACCCCTTAGTTCACAGGCCAGCACTCAGTCCACTGAGCCACACCAGCCAGACTGCACAGATCTTTTATTTGCATTTTAATTGTGTTTTTGTCTTTCTTGAAATAATAAAGCATGATATGCTGAAAATCTGTATTTTCTTTCATCTTCAATATTAAAATGTCTATACAAAAATTCACCAATTGTGATTTTTTTAATGCACACTCTTTTGATAGCTGTCACAGTGCAATCTAACAAAATTGCTTCAAATGAAGTTGACATCTAAGCACTACTAGAGCCATCTTACAGAGAAAAAGAACTTTTTGGCCAACCCAATTATCTTTTTTTCTTAACTGCTGTATTCCAGGCTTCTAGAGCAATGCCTAGTATGTGGGAAGCAATTAATATTTGTGAATGAGTGAAAGGAAAGCAAAGCTTGATATAGAGTGTTATGGAGCCTTTAGACTTACAATAGGGAAATAACCAGCATCTCACAAGAACCCCCTCTCCATTCCACCATGTCCCCATCACACACATGGTAGCACTATTTTCCCTCCAGCTCAAGCTGTGGCTCATCCTTGATTATCCTTCATGGCTATGTCCAGTCAGGTATGTCTCAAGTGTACCTGGTTCTCTGTCTCAACTGCTGCTGCAGCTCTAGGCCATTTTCATCTTTCACCTAGTCCACAGCAACAGCCTGCAGACTGGCCCCCATGTTCATATTGCTTCCCTCAACTGATGCTCTCAAGAACAGCCAAGTGATTGATCACTCAGGATTTGGGCCAGCTGCTAAAGTACAATGACCCAAATAAAACAAAATTATTTGTCTTTCAGTAACAGTTCAGAGTTGGGGAATCTGGAGCTATTAGGGCAGCCATCTGTGAGGTCAGCAGAGAACCAGGTTACTTCTATCTGGTTTCACTAACTTCAAGAGATGTTGTCCTCAGCTATGTAGTCAAAGTTGGGCTCACCACCACCATATCTAAAATTCAGCCAAGGAGCCCTGGCTGGTGTGGCTCTGTGGATTGAGTGCTGGCCTGTAAACAAAAGGGTTGCTGGTTTGATTCCCAGTCAGGGTACATGCCTGGGTTGCAGCCCAGGTGCCTGGTGTGGGGCGCGTGAGAGGCAACCACACTTTGATGTTTCCCTCCCTTTCTCCCTTCCCCTCTCTCTAAAAATAAATAAATAAAATCTTAAAAAAATAACTTTAAAAAAATTCAGCCAATGAAAAAGATGAAGTAGGAAGCAATTTTCTTTTTTTAAAGGACATGGCCCCCAAATTGTAGTCAGTGCTTCCTTTTACATCCCATTGGTTGGAGCTTAGTCTCATGACCAGACCTCTTTACAAGTGAATCTGGGAAATGTAGTTTTTTGCTGAGTACTATTATTAAAAGGAAGAAGGGGAGAATGGATGCTGGAAGTCACAGTTACATGAAAGCCTCCCTTTGGTGCTTTACTGCTGCATATTGAATGAAGTTTAAAGTCCCTGCTATGCCTGTTCAGCATTGCATGACCTGGCCCTGCTTCCTTTGCCAAGCCCTTTTCCACCTTCTCCTTCTTCACTTGGCCAGCACTTTTCTCCTTCAACTCTAAGCACAAATGTTATCACGGAGAAGTTGGCCCTATCGTCTCTGCCCTGTATCCCCCCATCTAGTTGCTCTGTCATATTTTCGTTGCTGTTGTTACTCTTTTATCCAAAGCTGTCACTAGAACATCAGCTGTGTAAGGAAGGGACTATTTTCCTGACTCTGATACAGTGTTGCTGCAGGTGAATGAAGTCTGATTCACATTGATCCTTGTGCTTTCTTCCCTTCCAGGACACTAGAGACTTCTTGAACAGGTAAAAGAGCTTCCTCTCTGGACTGTGCCATACTCATTCTCCTGTGTCTGTGTCCTTTCCATTTTCCTTGACCATGATCCATTTTAATTACTGGGTAGAAATGGTGCCAAAGGTGTGCTCAGACCATGATTCCTCCTGGGAAACAAGAACACAGTCTTGAACTGGAGATTTGCTGTCCACTGAAGCAAGTTCTTTGTGGGGTTCTAACTCCTTGGCCTGCTCTCCTTGTCTGAGGTGGGACAGGTGGCAAGGGCAGAAAGGAGGCTCAGTAAACTAAAGTGTGCTGGAGGTTGAGTCTGTTGATGGTTGTAGTTCACTTAGTGTCTTTGGACCCATTTCTCTGTCTGATGGGGGGCAATCATGCTTTCTCCCCTCCCCTTCATATTTGTCATGAGGATTGAGAGAAATGCAAGAGGAGCTAAGGTTATATCTGCCATCTTCTCAGATACCCGTGGAAGAAGTTCTGGCTTGGGAAACCCATTGCTCGAGTGGTTAAAAAAAGGACAGGAGAATTCTTAGAGAAACTCCTATGTCTGCAGCGAGGCCTGAGACAATTCCAGGGTAAGGGTTGGGGAAAACCTTGGAGTGGGGGCCAGGAGTGGGACTGGCACTCTGAGGAAGGGTCCTTGTCTCCTTACTGTCCCATTCTCCTACCTCAGTCCTCTGAGAGCCTCTGTTTATGTGAGAAATTAACCTGTACCTTTGCTGGGCTTGAAGGTCATTGGTTTCCTTTTTTTCTCCCCAGGGAAGCTGCTGAGAGACTTGGAATATAGAACGGGTGAGTATCCAAAAGTTTGTTTCTAGATTTACCTCAAATAAAGAATACTCTTCCCACAGAGATTGTGACTGTCCCCTGGTGCCCCAGGGAATCCCTTATGCCACAAGAATTTTCCAGCTGCTAACCTCAAGCTCCCCCTTGAATTTTCTGACCAACTCTTCAAGTTGCAGGAGAGCCTGCCACATGGTAGTCTGGCCCTTCTCGCCCTGTGTTTGGTTATTCTTGCCTCATAGGTCCTGCAACCAGTCCCTTTATGGTGACTTAGTTTCTTCTTATCTGCCCGATCACATGCCTCCTGAGGCCAGTCCCTCTTGGCCCTGTCATCAGGTTGTATCCTGCATGCTCTGAGGGGCCCTGTGCAAGTGGACCAAGGTGTGAATGGTCCCCTAGGATTGTGCAGTGTGGCAGCCCTGCCATGGACACTGTGGAGATTGGTAGCCCCTTCCAGCACACTAGTGACACTGTTACTTTTTTTGTTCCCACAGTGAGTGTGACCCTGGACCCACAGTCAGCCAGTGGGTACCTGCAGCTGTCAGAGGACTGGAAGTGTGTGACCTACAACAGTGGCCTATACCAGAGTGCTTACCTGCACCCCCAGCAGTTTGGCTGTGAGCCAGCGGTGCTGGGCAGTAAGGGCTTCACCTGGGGCAAGGTCTACTGGGAAGTGGAAGTGGAGAGGGAGAGGTGGTCAGGGGATGAAACGGACAGGGGAGAGGAGGATGATTGGGAAGAGGAGGAAGAGGAAGCTGTCTATGGGGATGGATATGATGATTGGGAAACGGATGAGGATGAGGAGTCCTCCTTGGAGGATGAAGAGAAAGAAGAGGAGGAGGAGGAAATTCTGGAAAGCTGCATGGTGGTGTGGCTAGAGACTCAGTGAAGAAGAAGGGAGAGCTCTCCCTGCAGCTGGAGGATGGGGTGTGGGCCCTGCGCCTCTCCTCTGCCGACATCTGAGGCTGAGCTCTTCCTGGCAGTGTGGCCCCGGAGGGTGGGCATTGCCCTAGATTATGAAGGGGACACTGTGACTTTCACCAATGCATAATTGCAAGAACTCATCTACACCTTTACTACCACATTCACCCAGTGCCTGATCCCATTCCTGTGGCTCACGTGGCCTGGAACATGCCTCCTGTTGAGACCCTGAGTGCCCTTCCTGATGCCTCTCTCTGGCCCCCCTGCTTTTGGAATTCCAGGACTGAAGGGGGAAGGAGGTGCCTGAATCAAGGGAGAGAAGGCACCCTGAGTCTCTGCTGGTCCCCTCCCAGTAAGTGTGGTCCCTGAGACCTGACTCAGTGCTGCTGCTCCACCCATACTGCCTTGGCCCTCTCTTCTAGGGGTCCTGTGTAAACTTCCATCCCTGAAGTCCACATGGGCTCTTCCCTTCCTCCTGCCCACTGCCTTTGACCCAGCCCTGCATTCTCTTCGTTGAGTAAAGGCCAGGCAGCATTTTCTTGTCCAGTGTAGCATCCCATGTCAGATGTCCTTGGAAAAAAATTAGTGGACTGTTCCATCCTAGCCATTTTGCTGTCCCCAAATTCATAGCTTCCCTCTCACACAAATCCACTTTGCTGCTTTCCCTGGTACTTAAAACAGAGCTGCCCCAGCTCAGTGAAACATGTATGAATAGGCTGAAAATGAACTGAATGAAAACCTAGGGAGGCTTCCCTGGCACTTGAGCAAAGCACCTAGAGTCCAATGGAAGTCATCTAGTGGTCCAGAGCAGAGGCTATGCTCTTCTGAGATTAGGACTATGTATGTGAAGTTCCAGGTCTGAGAAGGCAGGGCTTCTTGCAGCGGTCTGTGGTCTTGGGAATGGTCTAAAAATCTGTGGCTTTGGATGAGTTATAATCAGTCCTTGTGAGGAGAGTTTTTTAAAGAATCCAGAATATCTTGTTCTTTTCAGTCCATCTAAAAACACCAGGGCAGATACCCAGTCAAGCAAAGCCTCTCCTGCTTTGGAAGCTCTGATAATTTTCTCCAGCAGGGTCTCCAGACACTGGCCCTATCATTTTCCTAGTAGAGGGTCTGGGGAGGGAAAGACAGGCTGTGGGAGAGGAAAGGAAGGCAGCAGGAGTCCATGAGCCCACCAGGTCTTCATATCAAGAGAGGAATTAAAGTAAATCTGCCCATAGGCCCAGCCCAAATACCAGCCTCTGTCCAGTCCCTAGTGTCCGCAGGTTAACACACCTCCTGCTCCAGCCACACCGTCACCTTGCAGCCACATCCCTGCCCTGCCTAAGGGACTGCTCCCAGCTGCTGTGAATCATCACACTGCTCCTGTAGCCAGCATGCTGTGTATGTTACGTGCTACCCAAGTCACAAACATCTGACTTCTGTCTTTAGTTCTGTAAGCTCCTTGAGGGTGGGTATCATATATGGTATTTCTCTTGTATTCTCCATGGCACTTAGTGAACTGCTGGGTGCAGAATAGGTGCTCAATAAAATTTTGTTGATAGCCTAGATTTATGTATATTTTATTATGACTCAGTTATCACCAGGCCTTCTTGATCTGTGACTACAAAGGTTCCATTGACAGCAGTAGCCCAGGGCTTTTCTTCTGGGTCCTTCAGAACTCTGACTTTGCTTTCTGTCCTTCATACATGCTGTCATTGTTGGAAAACTCCCAAAAGCCCCACATGGGACTTAGGCTGGCCAATGCCAAGGTCTGGTATTTGTCTGTGATGGGGCTCCAGTGGAAGGGTGTTAACTACCATAGTGTTTCCCAAATCCTTTTTTGGGAAATAAGCAGTACCCAAAGGAAATATAGCCTAGAAATTCAATCTGTCTCCTGACACCACTGTCTGACCATTTCTTGTTGGTTCTGATTTTTTTTGTTTTGTTGCCCTGTTAAAGATAGAAAAAGGGGTTACACAGCGTACCTCTGACATTCACTGCACGAGCAGCACACTTCTTCCCTGGACTCTCATTTGTGATTTATTCATGTTTCACCTTCTTATTGTTTCTTTTCTAAATATATGTATGCAGAATATATGTCAGTTATTAGAAATAACATGCATTATCAATTATAATGCCCATAGTCTATATCTGAATAATGATAGACAGTAATAACTAGCATATTTTTTTATTATTCAATTACAGTTATTCCCATTTTTGCACCACAACTCTCCACCGCCGTACCCACCTCCACCACCTCCCACATTCAATTCTTTCCCCCATTGTCTATGTCCATGGGACTTTTATACACATTCCTTGACTTGACCCTTCCCCTTCTTTCTCCCATTATTCCCCTGCCCTATGCCCTCTGGTCACTGTCAGGTTGTTCTTTATTTCCATGTCTCTGGTTATATTTTGCTCCCTTGTTTCTTTTGTTGATTAGGTTCCATTTATAGGTGAGATCATAGGGTATTTGTCTTTCACTGCCTGACTTATTTCACTTAGCATAATGCTCTCCAGTTCCATCTATGCTGTCCTGAAGGGTAGAAGGCCCTTTTTATTTCTGCTGCATAGTATTCCATCGTGTAGATATACCACAGTTTTTTGATCCACTGATTTACTGATGGGAGCTTAGGCTGTTCCCAGCACTTGGCTGTTGTAAATAATGCTGCTATGAATATGGTGGTGCATAGGTTCTTTTGGGTTGGTGTTTCAGGATTCTTAGAGTATAATCCCACCAGTGGAATTGCCAGGACAAAAAGCAGTTCCATTTTTAGTTTTCTAAGGATACTCCATACTGGTTTCCACAGTGGCTGCACCAGTCTACATGCCAGCTAACAGTATATTAGGGCTCTCTTTTCTCTACAACCTGCCCAGCACTTGTTTGTTGATTTGTTTCTGATGGCCATTCTGACAGGTGTGAAGTGGTATCTCATTGTGGTTTTAATTTGCATCTCTGTGATGGCTAGTGATGCTGAGCATCCTTTCTATATGTCTCTAGGCCTTCTGTATGTCCTCCTTGGAGAAGTGTCTGTTCAATTCCTTTGCCCATTTTTTAACTGGGTTGTTTGTCTTCCTGGAGTGGAGTCATGTGAGTTCTTTACATATTTTGGAGATCAAACCCTGGTCAAAGGTATCATTGGCAAATATGTTTTTCCATATGGTGGGTTTCCTTTTCATTTTGCTGATGTTTTCTTCAGCCATGAAGAAGCTTTTAAATTCAATGTAGGCCCATTTGTTTATTCTGTCCTTAATATTCCTTGCTCTAGGGGACATGAGTGAAAATATTGCTCTGTGGAATATCTCAGATTTGCCTGTGTATGTTCTCCTCTAGGACTTTTATGGTGTTGTGGCTTATATTTAAGTTTTTTATCCATCTTGAGTTTATTTTTGTATATGGTGTACCTTGGTGATTGCGTTTCAATTTTTTTTTTTTTTGCCTTACCTATCCAAATTTTGAAACACCTTTGTTGAAGAGGCTATTTTTACTCCATTTCATGCTTCTACCACCTTTGTCGAATATTAATCGACTGTATGGATGTGCATTTATTTCTGAGCTCTCTATTTTGTTACATTGATCTATGACTACTCTTATGCCAGTACCAGACTGTTGTGGTTACAGTAGGCATGTAATGTAGTTTGATATTAGGTATTTTGATTCCTCTTGTTTTGTTCTTCTTTCTCAAAATTGCTGAGACTATTCAGGGTCATTTATGGTTCCATATAAATTTTTTGAAATATTTGTTCTATGAAATATGTCATTGGTATTCCAGTAGGGATTGCACTGAATCTAAAAATTGCTTTGGGTAGTATGGACATGTTGATGATGTTAATTCTTCCAATACATGAACACAGTATATGCTTCCATTTATTTGTGTCTTCTTTAATTTCTTTCTTCAGTGTTGTGTAGTTTTCTGATTACAGGTCTTTTACTTCCTTGGTTAGGTTTGTTTCTAGGTACTTTGTTTTTCTTGTTGCTATAGTAATTGGGATTCTTTTCCTAATTTCTGTTTCTGACATTTCATTTTGGTGTACAAAAATGCCCCGGATTTCTGAATATTGACTTTGTATCCTGCTGTTTTGCCTAATTTACTTATTAGGTCAATAGTTTTTTGGTAGCGTCTGTAGGATTTTCTATGTATGCTATCATGTCATCTGCAAACAGTGGCAGTTTTCCTTCCTTCTTTCCAACTTGGATGACTTTTATTTCTTTTGTTTTTGTCTGGTCACTGTGGCTAGGTCTTCCAATATTATGTTGAATAGAACGGTAAGAGTGGATAGATACCTTTGTCTTGTTCCTGATCTTAGTGGGAAAGTGTTATTTTTTGCCCATTGAGTATGATGTTGGCTGTAGGTTTCTCATATATGGCCTTTATCATATTGAGGAATGCTCCCTCTCCTACTTTGCTAAAAGTTGTTATCATAAATGGGTGCTATACTTTATCAAATGCTTTTTCTGCATCTATTGATATGATCGTGTGATTTTTATCTTCCCTTTTGTTTATGTGATGTATTATGTTTATTGATTTTCGAATATTGTACCATCCGTGCATCCCTGGGATGAATTGCACTTGATCAGGGTGTTTGCTTTTCTTAATGTATTGTTGGATACGGTTTGCCAATATTTTGTTGAGGATTTTAGCATCTATGTTCATCAGTGTTTTTGGCCTGTAGTTTTCTTTCTTTGTTGTGTCTCTATCTGTTTTTTGGATTAAGATGATGCTGGCCTCATAAAAAGTATTTGAAGTCTCCACTCTTCTTGGAGGTTTGGAATAGCCTGAGAAAGATAGGGTTTAGCTCTTTCTTAATTTTTTTTTGTAAAATTCTCCATTGAAACCATCCCAACCAGGGCTTTTTTTTGTGCCAGTAGTGTTTTGATTGTTGCTTCTATTTCACTGGGTATTATTGGTCTGTTAAGGCTTTCTGCTTACTCTTCATTCAGCTTTGGAAGATTATGTTTCTGGAAATTTGTCCATTTCACCTAGGTTTTCAAATTTCTTGGCATATAATTGTTTGTAGTAATTTCTTTCAATCTTTTGTATTTCTATGGTTATCAATTGTAATTTCTCCTCTTTCATTTGTGATTTTATTAATTTGGGTCCTCTCTCTTATCTTCTTGAGGAGTCTGCTTAAAGGCTTGTCAGTTTTGTTATCTTTTCAAAGAACCAGCTCCTGGATTTACTGATCCTTTGAATTGTACTTTTAGTCTCAATGTTTTTAAATTCTGCTCTTGGTAATATCCTTTCTTCTACTCACTCTGGGCTTTGTTTGTTGTTGTTCCTTCAGTTCTTGTAGATGGAGGGTTAGGTTGTTTATTTGAAATATTTCTACCTTTTTGAGGTAGGCCTGCATTGCAATGAATTTCCCTCTCAGGACTGCTTCGCTGTATCCCATAGGTTTTGGACTGTCGTGTGTTCATTTTCATTTGTTTCCAGAAACTTTTTAATTCCTTCCTTGATCTCATTCTTAGCCCATTCATTGTTTAATAGCATGCTATTGAGTCTCCATGAATTTGAATATTTTAGAGTTTTTTCCTTGAGGTTAGTTTCTAATTTCAAGTCCCTGTGGTCTGAGAAAATGTTTGATACGATTTCAATTTTCTTGAATTTGTTGAGGCTTGTTTTGTGTCCTATCATGTGGTCTATCTTTGAAAATGTTCCATGTGAATTTGAAAAGAATGTGTACTTTACTTCTTTGGGATGAAAGGTTCTGAATGTATCTGTTAAGTCGAATTGATCTAATGTGTTATTCAGTGCCACAATATCCTTGTTTTTATTTTGTTTGGATCATCTATCCATTGCTGACACAATGGGGTATTAAAATCACCTAAAGTAATTGTGTTGCTGTCTATATCTTTCTTGAAGTCTTCCAAGATTTTCCTTGTATGTTTGGGTGCTCCTATGTTGGTTGCATATATTTATAATATTTAGGTCTTCTTGATGTATTCTTCCCTTGGGTATTATGAAGTGTCCTTCAGTGTCTCTTTTTATGGTCTTTGTTCTGAAGTCTATTTTGTCTGATATAAATATTGCTATCCTGGCTTTTTTTCCTGTCCATTTGCTTGGAAATTTTTCCCAGCCCTTCACTTTCAGTCTGTGTAGGTCTTTTGTTCTGAGGTCAGTCTTTGTAGGAAGCATATGTATGGGTCATGTTTTGTATCCACCAACTACCCTATGTCTTTTGATTGGATATTTAATCCACTTACATTTAAGGTTATTATTATTTTTTATTAAATTTTATTTTAATTGTTGTTCTTATACAGTCTTCTGTTTTCTACTCCCATCCCATCCCTCCGCCCCAGCTCTCCCCAGCTCCCTTCCATTTCCACCCCCCCCC